>JAIUZE010073960.1:0-52578 GCA_022085475.1 Heliosperma pusillum
ACAGAAAGCTCTCCCTGCCAAGGAGCTTTCTGTGAAAAGCTTGGAGACTACAACAATAAAACGACTGGCATTAGCGCAGGCGATGCTGCCAAGTTATGTGTTCCTAAACTAGATTCTATCCTAGTCGTCAATGTTTTCAGTACACTGCATCAGTGATTCTTGTTCTTCAATTCCTAAATGGAGGTTACGAATACATAAGAGACACATCAAGAAGACCAACGCTCATTTCCAGAAGTATTGCAAACTAAAGTAAGGCCTTACACTCTTTGAACAATCTAGTATCACTATCCACAATAGAAGAAATAGGCGAATGTTGCTCCGGAGACATTTAACTTCAATATCAAGCATAATTTTTTGTTTCTCTTGTTCTTCACGCCCAATTTCCAGTGGCGCTGCCTCACAAATATTTATTTGCAACACGATAAACAATTTACACTAATTCATTCTTGTGCCACACTCAACCATCCACGAGACTTCCTTTCACACACTTCATCCATCTTCTGTTACTACTCACTACCCATATTTTTCAGCTTAAAGGTTTCGACCAAATGTGTACCACATTGAAAAGATTAACCATTCCGAGAAGCACAAGAGATGCAAAAAATAAACACACCTCCAAAGAAGCAGCTTTGGTGGAAGGTCCAAAGATCTTTTTACAAACTGCAATATAAAGGCCACACCTCATATCTAAGAACATCGAGATCAAGAAAATAGCTTGACACATTAAAAGCAATATGGGAGTTCCTACCTTTAAAAAGTAGTCCCTTTGTGAGTACCCTCTGCATAATTCACCATGGAATGTCTTTAAAGTGTGAAATGCCTCTAAATCTGGGAATGGCTCAATTTCCTACAAGTTCGATGAACACAGAAGACATTGTAGAGAATAGGCGAGTTTCAAAAGCTACACAAGTTTCAGAGGATGTTAAGAGCAGCCCCCTATGTAAACTTACATATACTAAGGCCTATACCAGTCAACAAGAATTGTTGAGGACAAACAAATAGTAAAAAGACACAAAGAAGGTATTCAAGCGGACAACTTGCTTGGATAGACACACTAAAAAACAACTTGCAGTTCTGCATAATTTTATGTTGGGTGTTCTAGAGGTCTCAAGGTAAACGATGAAAATAAAGATCTGGATGCAGAGTAGAAATAAGGTGCTATCAAGGTGGTGTCTGAAGGACCAGCGACAATTCATGGGGTTGCATATATAAAGGCCAACAGTATGCTACCTTTTCAACATCTTAGAACACGGATTCGCTACTCATTTTAGCCCGCCGATCAACTAATTCATAAGCCAACCAACCCCTTCAAAGTTCAAATGAATCCAAGGATTGATTGGATCTATATTATAGCTAGTAAAACTCGTTTACAACCAGCTCTACATTAATCACCTTCCTAACTGTCGCACCCACCCACCTAATTCCAACAAAGAACCACTTGAATGCCTTTGCAAATACCCCTAGAAGTACACACCACAAACTTTTCCTTTAGAGCTCATCGTGACATTAACGCATGCCAACGTTCTCCAAAAATCTATCAGTCTGCTCAGATCTACCAGCTGCGCACACGCACACGCACACACACACGCACAATGCACACTGAACATAATAGAACCATCCAAAAAGCTAGTCTCATAAATTCAAAGGCAACAGTTGTTGAAATCACCATATAACGGCTTCTCTTTCTGTCCTTTTCACTGAACCTAACAAACTATCCACAGTTCCTCCACGTGACAAAAAGCTTATCCTCTGAATATCCACGTAAATGAATGGATCCCACTGTTAGAGAAGCATACATTAAAAGAAGAGAAGACTAAGAAAGGAGAACAAAGGATGAGACTAAAAAGATCTTCCAGTGAGGTTTATCCTTGTAAGTGCAATGGCTAAGAACAGGATTACTCGTCTTGATTCATTTCTTGTGTCTTACAAAAATTGCCAAAGTTTTTCAGCCAACATCCAATGGTGGTCATAGTAGATCCACCTGTGAATTAGTCATCATTTGCTCTCATTAATTGAAAATCCACCATTTCAATTTCTAATGGAGACAAAAACTCACCATTTTTTGGCTTTAGAATGTGATGGACTAAAGAAAAATGGCTCAATAAATTGCTTGCATTTCTTATGTTGTGAAGTTTTTCAATGCGTCATTTAGAAAGAGCACCTTTGGATTTTCAACAGGAGCGTAAGGTTCCATACATCCGACTCTCTCCTACAGTCCTACCCCACCATAGGCCGAAGCCTTTGATGCACAAAGGTGATATTATAATTGTCACATTGCAAACTCCCCGTTCTTTTTAATTGGTGATTGATTCATAGGTGCATAGTGCACTTCCTTGATTTCCTTATGAAATTTTTTGACAAGTAATTCTTTCTTAAAGTTACTCGATTGATCTTAAATGAAAAAACCTAGCTAGTGTCAAATGCAAACATATTTTTCAAAACTTCTCCATACCCCTTCCATAATGGTGGCCAACCAACAGGACAAGACATAGCCAACACGTGCTTGTCTTCAAAATGAAAATCATAAATACTACCTCTCTAAATAGATTACCAGTAGATAACTTAAAGGCTCAATGGAAGGTAAGTGTCATGCTGATCCATGGTGCAGAATCACCTGGTTTGACGATAGCCTAACTTACTGTTCATAACAATATTAGTTCTAGTTGATAGATGTTGTTAACTCTCTAGTGCAGCAACAATGAAGAGTGGACATATTGCAGTATTGCACAAGCCTAGCAATCAATCATTGAAAGCACTAAGCGTTTAGAGTTGCCTGACAAATATACTGGGTACAACACGCAGCATAAAAAACATGACCTACACATCAGACAATCAAATACTGTGACAAGAAAACTTCCTAGTCACCTAGTGCAAACCTTAAAGCTAAAGCAACCACTGGACAAAGACTTACTTTGATGAAGGCATGAAGACATGGATCCGAATCCACAATCAGGAGGTGAAGCAATGACAATACTTGTGACGATGATGGGGAGGAAATTTCCGTGTTAGATCCAGATGGAATACAGCAAGAAACCAACTTCGCCACTAGATACTGTAAATAAGCAAGAAATTATCAAGCCACAAACAGTTTCAGATAACATAGACCCCTTCGGAAATGAGGACATACAAGAAAGAAATTAGGACACTCCAACAAAAGTACAAAAAAATAAAAATTAAAATCATTCTCACTTTCACAAACAGCCAAAAAAGTAAATCAGGTTAGAGAGCAATCCAGCTATATTTTTTATCTATACTAATAGAACGGACATTCATGCCATTGATGATTCCATCCCTGTGTAAAGATCTAAAAGACTTGGGTGTGATATATTCTACTCATCCTCTTCTGAGGCAAAAACTCCTCCATCTAGGAAACAAAATAGCTACCACATACTTGGAAGGAATATTTTTACGAATGAAGTAGCATTTTCTAACCTCACTTATAACAGTTCATTCTCTTTAGGTCCCTTTCTATACCGAAACTTTGTTTTGTACCACACATCTTCTCACTGTTGAAACTGACAAGGTTCCAGCCTTACTTCTAAGTAGAACCAAGGGATTGATATAAAGACTAAATTACCAGATAATACATATTAACTATTGAGTAAAAATATTACACACTATAAAACAAGGATGCAAACCTGTAACTGTTCTCCAAGAACACGAGTGGTCTCTTCAGAGGTATTACTTTTACACATTTTGAGCAAAAGGGAAATCATATGACAACATTGATCTTGTAAAGACGGGATACTGATAAATTGCCCAACCAAGTTGAGTAGATAACTGAAAAGAAACCAAAGAAAATGTGAGATAAAACCCATGAAAACTAGATGTTAATTATGACTCGGAGAGAAGGATAATTGGAACTAAATCTTATGAAATATCACACCAATATGTGCTTGCCACGGCTACTCTATGCCCAAGGATACGTATAAGGACCTCAACTCCAGCTAAATGATGAGCTACATGTCTTTGATTAACTGCTGCTGTTACTTTGTAATGCAGCTCTATAAGGATCTGAAAACAAGTAAGCAGAAAAGCCATATCACCTAGATATGAGAGAAACTAGAAAGAACGTAAAATATTTGATGGGTGCAATCTAAAAGTAATAAGAAAAAGGAAAAAAGATAACCATGAATACTCTGTCAGGACGGAAGATATTAATCTTGTCTATCACGCCCTCACTAGAATGATAATTATCCCTGAAATGACCAAGTCAGAGTCTATCACTGAGGAATATAACCAAGTAAAAGAGCACTTAGAACTAACTTAAGAAAGGGATCGTACAAATCCAGAAAACCATCAACTACTGTCCGAACTGCAAGTTCAATATGCTCCCTTGGAAACATAGGAATCCAAGTGTCTGGAGTAGACGAAGCAAGACTGATGATTTGACAGACAATAGTAACCTGCACACAAACAAATCGTAATTTAAAATCCAAATAGCCCAGAATTTTGGGTTTTCTAGTCTGTACCCTTACCTTCTTGAAATTTTACGATGTACCACTGAACTCTATACATTATTCTATACCATAGCCGTACCGATTGTTATTGATTCGTTAGTTCATCCACTAATCCAGCCATTAACCCATCCAATTACTCATCAACCCACTCATTTACCTTTTAGCCCACCAATCAATCATCAACCCACCCAATAATATGCAAACCTCGCCAACAATCAATGAAACCTCGATTATCACTTCATGCTTGATGGAAGAGTTATTAATGAAAGGTTGTGGTGGTTACAGGTTTGTGATCATTCTCACAAAGATCGGTGATGTGGAGTTAATGGATGCAAATGGGGTTAAAGGAGAGTTGTTAGGAGAGGGGGAGAGTTAACAGAGTTGAAGGAGGTCATTGTTGAGACTAAGTGTGGAGTTCAGGGTGAACCGTAAAACCGTAGAATATAAAAAAGGCAGGGGTACACAGTAGAATATATAGAATATAAAAAAGGCAGGGATACACCGTACAACTTTGAAACCCATAATAACCCAGGGGTACACTAGATATAGTGAAATCTTGAAATCCACGCTCGACTCCACCTAATGTGTATCCATGATCACAGATTACAAATAGTGTTTCGCTGTTTCTTTTTAAACATCATCGTCCCAAATGATTGTAGCCATACAACTTATTGGTCACTAGGTTTCAAAATGAAATATACTTTTCAAGGTAAACAGTGTCTATTTGTAACAAACGCACGCGAGCAAGGGTTAGACAGTCTTTAGAGTTTGAGTTATGAGTGAAAACTTCTGTAAATTGCAATCTCCAAATACATTTACATTAGAAAGGTAATTTCAAGCAAGCAAATGCAGACCAAATGCAGACCAAATGCGCCACGTAGAAACATTTGAACTAACTCAAGCAAAAAATGCAAACTTACAAACCAGGAATACAAACCATGTGTTTCTTTATAAGCATGTCTCTATCACCCTCAGATATTACAGCAAACTGCAGAATTTTGCTCCGCAGCACAGCTGATGCCTTTTGCGATTCAGAATTGTTACAGCAGTGCAATGCCATACAGATTGAGAACACCGAAGGAAAGTAACTTATTACTAGAGCTGGTACAGTCTGCCCAGTTTGCTGCTTGTATGTAAAAGCAACATCAGTGCACACAATATGAATAGAGTCATTGGCACTAGAGAAAACCATCAAAACAACAAGTGTGTTTGTAAATAAACAAAGTAAAAGAAATAAATTATTAACAAAACAAGTGTGTTGGTAAAAAACTAAAAATAAAAGTAAGAAAAGCGTGAAAAACAAGATTTAAGTGGCAAAATGGGTTTGTAAAACAAAAAGAGTATACGACATTTGTTTTTATACAAATACATAAATCTTTAAGTAAAATGATAAAAGGTAAGTAGTGGCGGGCGGGGGGGGGGGGGGGGGGGGGGGGGGGGGGGGGGCAAAGCAAGAGAAACTCAGAGGGAAAAAAATCCCATCAGAATCTGTAGTGGCTGGGAGAAAGAGGATTTAGAGTTTTTTTTCTGTGTATTGATGATATCTTGAATCACCAAGATATTATCAAAATAATAAAGTGAACAATCTCTAAATTGGATATAAAGAAATATAAGCTTCCAAGTATTATTACTATTATAGATTTATACTCATGTACGAAGTAACAAAAATCACGTTCTTAATAAAGAGATCAGTATACACATGTTCTTCAATTAATTAAAAGCTGAGTGGAAAGACGATATTCCATAATGAAATAACATTTCCAGACTGGGAGAAGCTCAAGAAAGGAAATTGACCTCTGCTAACCATTGAAGGGCAGAACTATCGTGTGTATCTTCATGCAGTATAAGAGCAGGTACAAGCCATTGGCAACAATATTGCAAAAAATGGCTCTGTTCGATATCCAGAACAAAAAGATCCATTATCTGCCAGAAGATATAAAACCGGTTAAGCAGCTGAGGTACAAATGTACAACCTTATACATGCAGTTCTGCACCGAAACATTTTACAGATGAAGCCAATTACTCAGCGTCTAGAAAACAGGACAATAAACCAGTGTTCTAAGAATAACAGTCCTTTCTTCATTCTGCTCTTACCGCCGAATACTTGAAAGAAGTTTTGATCAGCTTACAGGTATGTCAAACCCTCTGAAAACCCCTAACATTTTTATTTGCCTGGATCCCCTGGAGTGCTTTTTTCTGTCATTAAGTTACCCTGACACTTAAGTTCTAATTTATAGTCTTGATGCTTATAATACCTCCACCCCTCTTCACCCAACATTAACAATCAACAAGTGTTACTCGTGTATTTAACAGCACAGAGATATTGTTTGCAAATGACCCAAAGAAGAGTACATCAAGAATTTCATCGAATGACTCCTATTTCATGATGGAAGAAGTTCAGCTGGTTAAGTGAGTCATTTTGCTACATTTCATCATAACTCACAAAATATGAAAATTAGCTCGACAGCTAACCAAAAACCAACAGGTTTTGGTTACCTGCCAAGAAGTGTGTAGACTGAGGCAGAAATCATCATCGTATAATCATCTCGTGATATTACCACAATTTCTAAAAGGCCCCCAAATCCCACCTGCGGCAGGGATATGGGGATTAGATGTACGCAGTATTAACCTATGGTATTGAAGCTCAATTTGAGAGTCGATCACAGAAACGGTTGCCGAAGGCTAATACCAGGCATTGCAACATAAATGCGGGAGTGCTAACCGTCAAACCTTGATTACACGGTCTCGCTATGGTGTTGTGGCTGATATTTAATACCTGATCATACTGAAATTCGCATCCAAACATTGTACAGAAAAACAAGTGCTCAAGACACGGCAAATGAAGTGGGCACAGTTTGGAAAACCACAGTATTCCTTAAACTGTGAGGGACAACTTGTTTTAAGACTCTTTATAAATGCATTATTTTGAGGGAATGTTTCCAAATGGTGTGTTGAAGAGATGTTCGCTCATTGGTCATGACTGCATGAACAAAACGAAAGGAGAGATAGACAGATATGGTCTATGATAAGAAGTCAAATGTTGGACAGGAAACTTGAGATAAATATAATGCTAACCAGAAACAGATATCACGCTTAATCATTCAAGTCAAAAACCTTCTCCCTACATTTAACATCAAACGACTACCTGATCATGTACGTAGATGTTCAGAGCCTAGCATGTAACTCGAGCATAAGTAAACTTCATCATTGCCCAAACATTAGGATCACTAGTCTCAAAGTGTGAGCCCACATGATACAGAAAAAACAGTGTGAATACAGCTCAGATGCCAGGAATTAAGATGAAGTTTGAGGTTTACCTGAACAAGTCCCTCTAGGCCCATGCCACAAGCAACCCACCTGAATATGAGAGGACCCATAAGCTCTTCGAGATACTGCGCACACAACAGGACCCAATTTAGAATTTCCCTGGTGCTTATTGTGCATATGATTTAATCTTACTATTTTATAGAGACGAAATGTACTTCACTGGACTCAAATGATGCATGAAAGTATGAAACAAGAGTAAATTAAATTAACTACACCTTTATTGTGACTTCACTTATGTGAAAACAAAACAGCTATGATAGAGAGTAATAATAAACCCAAGGCAGGTCAACCATAAAACAGCACTTATAAAATCAAACTTCATCATTCAAAAGAAAAAAATTCACTACCTTTGACCTGCAAGAATAATGGAGTTGCCTCGCAAGATTATCCAAAGCTGCTTTGACCAGATCCCTAAATGAAGACCAGCTTCTCATCAACAAAAATTATCAGGGCATAATTTATGTATACTGGAAAAAATTAGCAGTTGCAACCTTTGATAAGGATGATGTGTAGAGATCATACATATTCTGAAAACAGCCTGCACTCATCATCAATATTCTTATTCAAAAAAACATCAAGCCAAAATATAATAAAAGAAAAATAAAAAAAATCTAATGCAAATTCTGATAACCAAAGCACTAGAAATTACCTCCAATTCCATTTTTTCACTATAAAACGCAACATGCATGAGGGTCACGACAATTGTTTCTATAGCTGGGAGAAGCTGAGAATAAGCACCAAGGTCTTTTATTTTGGTAACAAGTCGTCCTTTTGGGCAGAATTTCAGTCGTGGATCAAAGTTGGAGCTACACAGGAAACAGGTACAGTTAAAAGTTAAAACTATGTAAGAAAATACTCAATCAAACCCCTATCTTTCCGCTGAAAGTAGAAAAATAACACGGACCAGAACAGGAAGGCTGAATAACAGAAGATGTAACACATACACAATTTGTTCGAAACAACATGTCGGGATGCTACTACTCCACTCATACGATGATAGCCTCATAGAACAAACCTCTTTTCCTAACCCACTATCCTATTGATTGAGGGAAACACTATTCAATCTCTTCACAAACGCTACTTAGAATGCCTCATCACAAAAGCTAATGCCTTATCACAAAAGCTACTCAGAAGCCACCCAAGTCCCGATGCAACTATATATTCATTCTAAAGCATGGAATCACGTAAAAGATTAAATTGACTAACAATTTTAACCACTGAGGAACTACTACAGTAACTTTTCAATAATACGGATAGAACTTTACTAATTTAGAGATAAAAATTAAAATCAATGTCAATCTCTGACAGTCCCATAGCTCTCGACGCTACATACTGTCACGGATGGCGCCTCACCGATCCGTAAACGAGAAGCTCGAGGTCAAGTCAACTTGAGAAGCCTAACTCGTCAACGACGGACTGTTGACGGGTGGCGCACGGGAAGCGGCTTGCTTGCGGGTGTCAAGAGAAGTCAGCCCGTGACAATACGCTTCATAAATCACACGTAAATTACGAAGCCAAAAAACAAGCTTCAATAAATTCTGGAGCCAAAAGCGAAGAATAATACCCACCATATATCCTGAAAAAGAACATCATGACCATCCCATGAAAGGAAAAGAATCCCAAGTCGTCTAGCCAGCAAAAGCCGCACTCGGTAATCAGGGTCACTCAGCAATATCAACAACTTTTGGATCATTGTCTGTCAAAATGAAAGCAACGAACATAAGCGAACAATGGAAGCTTACCAATTTGGTCGAGAGTCCATGATAATAAAAACAACTAATGCAGCTTATGGCACCATGGGACTAGAACATAATCCAAGTAAGAGATAAGTATAGGGGTAATAAGATTTTCGATCCAACATTTGATAAATTTTAGACATGTCATCATGAAGTAAATTACCTGACCAATTTGAGGATTGAGACCAATAAAATCACATATACAGTCTACAAGCTTCAGGCGCCCCCGCCGATCAAGTAAGTTGGACTCAAAAACCTTGATTACTAAGTCCCCAAGATGCATCAAGCTCTGGAACAACAGGTAAGACGTTTCAGTTAATCATATGACCTTCAAAACGAAGAAATTTCAAATATATCACAGAAAAAAAATCCAACATAGAAGGTTAATTTAATCTCAGACAACGGGATATGTAGAAGTGTAGAAACATGCAAAAAGTAAATGAAGAATACAGCCAATAGGAAAACAACAGATCAAGCAAATTGAAAAACTTAACTGCAGTCATCGATATGATTAGACACAGCCTTAAAAACAACCTTTGTTGAGTTCCCGGATCAGAATACCCAAAAACTACATCAGTACCGACGTTAAAATAGTACAGCACAACAGAAAACCCTAAGCTGCCAAACCAAACGAAATGGCAACAGGTGGTAGCTAATTACATGTACCAACACACGCCCACTATACTACAGCCACTCACCTGTAATTTCCACACTAGCTTACTTTAATCAATATCAGATGGCCAAATCTAATACTCGTAGCATCGAGTTCGCATTTGATCTAAAGCAGCCAAATCTAATACAACATCTATGTGAAAAATCAAACTCAGCTTGTATGCATTGTTTCTGAGTTACAATGGCATTTTTTGAGCTCAACATTTATGTGAAGGAGCCCGGATACTTAATATCAAAGCTCATAAACTTTACACAACAAAGCTCAAAACTTTAAGCAGCAGTCCTACACTTGTAATAACCCTTGAAATCCCAAACCAAAGAAAAATCTTCTTTTTTTCTCTGACAAGGGTGACATTTGAAATTAAAAGATTTACCTGTGCAAAGTTTTTGTCCTCGAGAGGCAGAGCACTATCTTTATCTTTCCCACCATGATTCAAGGATAACATTTTTGCTGACAAGCAAGACACTGGAGATAGTACATCAAATAAGTCGAGGCTTTGGCTTGATTTCTGCTCAATCATATCATCAATTACAGCTACCTGTAAACAATGTTTAAACCCACAATTCTAAGTGTAACCCTCACAATCCATTTTGCCTTTATTATATTTATATATTTGGTATTATGCTTTGTCTAAACTATACACACTGAAGGTTCAATAGACATTTTGAGTTACACTAGGAACTAAGAGGTTAAGGGCCCATGCAGTCATGTAGACTCAATTCTTTTAGAAACACAGATACAATAAATAAGCAATATTACCAAAAGAAAAAAACAAGTACCAAATTAGTTAGCTTTCTCGCTGATAAGCAGTGAAATTTTTGGCAAAGTCTCAGCAGAATATATTCACACACCTGCTCAATATATCAGAAGTCAGTAAATAACTTAACCGTTGCACCATAAACTTTTATAAAATGACAACATAAGCAATATACACATTAACAATAACATACTTTGGGATCACTTTCAGCATTCAGAATGTCAAACAATATATCCCATGTAACAATGGGCAAAACTGAGAATCCGCATGTGATGAGGGATATGGTGTCCATTTTCCGCCTTGACCAACCAAAAGACATCCCAGCCGCGGTTGTTCCACAAACAACATCAGGAGAATCATCAGCACTATCTAATTCCATGTCTATAAGCCGACTGTTACTGCTCACTGGTTGTAAAAAGTTATCAGCTGGAATACTAGAACCAGATACCTCCGAAATAGTAGTTTCAAATTGTACATTTTTCCAGTATTCATGCAGTTGTAAGTACAATGTCGACAACGCCATTAGAAGCCTCTCAACAGAAAGAATAGTTGATGTAAGTATGGGATCAATTGTGCCATTCATTCCATGACCATATAAAATGGGGCAACTAAGAAAATTCTTTAAAGAGGCAACAGCCGAGCATGCTCCATCAGAGGACAAGCTTGAACTCCAGAAGCCACAGGATTTAGAGTCCCTCATAGAATCTTGGATGACTAGAGTAGCAGATTCAATCATACCAACCAAGCAGTTGCACAGTTCTGTACGGAAAGGCAATAAATCATCATTCTTCCTGCACAGGGAGCAATAGTATTGTCCAACTTAAATTATCTCAAATGAAAAATAGCTCCATTCCAGCTATCAAGTATAAGCAGAAATAAGAGCAGACATCAAAAACATATCTGCTGAAAAGCGCCACCTAGTAATAAATGGCTTTTTCTCCTTTTCTATGGGATGAAAACAAACAGAAAGGAGAAACAAAACCACACTAAGGAAAAGAGTTCCAAGAGAGGTTGAGGAAACATGCCCAAAAAAACAAACAAACTCAGAGCAATACTTAAGCTAAAAAATTCCAACTGTTAGAGTCAGTGTCATAAAAAAGTTTGCCTTGCACACTCCCAATTCTCCCAGCTAAAGTCCAAACAATTGCAAAGCAAACTTCCCTTACAGAAACCACTCCCCTCATCCCCTTGGAAAACCTCACCCAATTGATGTTTCTTTTCCATGACACTAGCATAATTCGCACAAAAAATAAGCTAACCATGGCTTGGATTTCCAACACACAAACCCTAGTGCTTCGAAGATCTAATACTATTATGTTAGAATCAGTCAATAGACACTCGTGCTTGAGAATTCTATTCCTAAATTGGTATACATGTGTCACCGCCCAACTCTTTTATCCTTGAAGAATCCCCCAATAAACACATCTAAGCAGACCCCTTTTCAAAATAACACCGTAAGTGCAAAATGATCTCGAATCACAAGTGAAATTTCATGGTACTTAACCATATGACCTACGCATATGGATTCGAGTATTTAAAATCTCAAAATGCTAACCCACTAAAAGTCAGATGATCAAGATATAGACATCCCTATTGCACGAAAATGTAATAGAAAAGGTGCATGTGGGAAAGCTCCTAACCTCATTATCATTGAGCCGTAAAGCAAATTGGACAGCAGTGAGCAATGAAGAAAGATGTCGTGTAGCTGGTTCCTTTCGTTTTTTCTGCCCGTGAGCTCATGAAGAACGCAGCTCTCCATTTCACTCAATAATGGGTCCTGTAACTGTCTTGGAAGACGCACTCCTTGAGAGTTCAGGGTTGATGGCTCCTAGACATGAAGATAAAAGCACAATCAGGAAAAAAGTAGATTTACAATCAGTCCCCAACTCCTCACAAGTTGAACATTAAGCCCAATATGAGTACTACTTCATTTTTTCTAGTGAATAAAATAAATTATTACTAACAGAAAGACAGACAGAAAAAGTAGCCCTCACACCTCATATAAACATAACAAAGTTGTCCAATTTAAGTGTATAAACGCAACTGCAATACCATTAAAAGCACCCATAGCCTATTGTTTTACTACCCAAACCGCGAAATTTAATGAACCAGGACACACCAACTGCCAATCAAAAATACCACTTAGCCTCAACCACAAATTATGAGCATCACAATGGACGAATAAATGCATTACGTCTCACGATTATTCCAGCACATGAAACACACATTTAGATCAAGTGTGGTACCATGCCTGCTCTTGTGTAGATAGTCATAAGTGTTAATTCTGCATGGTACCATGGTCCAAAAGAAGCCCTCAACTTTGAAAGAAATTTTACACGTAACATTAAAGCCAGAATCTTGGCATGTAGACTGTAGTAATGATAAAACCTCAGTTTAACCAGATGCCCCTGTTAGTAAACTTCCAAGATCTCCTCCCTACCTCATGTACAATTATCGAATTTTTTGCCAATTAACCCTGACTTACTAGTGATTATTCTTTGACTTGAGAGTTGAGACATCATATAAAACGAAAAGGGAAATTCCAGGAGGTTGGGTCACTCAAGACAGAGATGCGGTTTCTGAAACGAATGGTTACAAAGCCCTAAAATTTTAAAAAAAAAATCAACATATAGCGGCAGTCTGAAGGACTATCTTTTACCTTATCAGCAGATTCTGTGTTAATTTCAGCAACAATACTGATTAGACATTCAAAATTTTCATCAGACTCCTCATGCCTTTGCTCCTTCCCCTACAAGAATAACCAAAAACAAAAGCTATCACACGGCAGTAAACAAAACATCAGAGGCTAATCAATAACACAAACCATCAAAGATTTTAGTGTTTCTAAACATCGACTTTCTTGAATTAGAACATTCCACAGTAAAAACAGCACGGCAGCTTACACAATCCAGCATCTGAGTTAAATGAAGTGACATATTGCAAACCTCCGAGTAAAAAGTATTCCCCATACCCTTCAGAGAGTCCAGTACAATATCGAGCTTCTCATAAAGGCCATTCTTCACCGCATCTTTTATTGGTGAAATAATTATTAAGAAAACTCAGCAGTTGGGAGAAACTAACACAACTCGCCCAGACACCAAGTTGATAATTTTATGTGATAACTGCGGAAAAGTACCTCAAGCCAGTCCATTGTCATTCCAGAGGTATCTACACCACAGTAAGCTGGATACAGCCCGCGGTAATAATTCAAAATGTCAGATGCTCCCACACATATTGCATAAACAGCCGCTGGCAACAATATAACAAAGTGTTCATCCAACTTGAGGGTAGCCTGAAAATTGGATAAACCATTGACACAAAAGACGACATGACTGCCAACAATACAGTTAAAAAATTTAAAAAAAAAAAAAAAGACGGCATATAAGGAATGATCACCACATCAGTGATCGCAAGACCGTTGGACTGACCTTTCTGGTGATAATACTTATGACTCTCCTCAGAATACTTTGTCTAAGATGTAAATTGTCTCGTAGGTCTCCCTACATAAAAATTGCCACATCAAAACACTGTTCAATGACATGCACAACTTACAGAAAGCAACATCATTGTCAAGATATTTCAGAGCAACAAAGATGATCAGCTAACAAATAATAAATTCGGAAGCAGCAATGACACAAATATGCAAACATAATTATTGTTTGGCAACCATAAAGTAGAACACGGCAAATCATAGCAGACCCTGAAAAGTCCAGAGTATCCAATTCCCACCAAGAAAATCTAAAACGGTATTATAAACAAAGGAAAACAAATTGATTACAAATTGCATTCGGTGTTACACTTCTATCGGCACAGAATGTGTATGAGGTTAGCAACAGAATGCAGACCATTTCCTTTTCCTTCTCCCCAAAGACGCAATGTGATGAGCCGTTAATAACATAAAAATGCCAAGTACCCGGTAGAAGTTCATCAAAAAAAAGACAAAATAGCAAAAGAAAAAAATGTGCTCAGTCAGCATATGGTAACACTCATTATTGGCTTTGTTTGCCTTTTTACCCGTTTTTTCTCCATATCAGAGAGATAAGGAGTAAATATAACAAAATTTCAATATGTAAAGAGGATGATTATTACTTGGCATAACAAACTCCTTCAAAGAATGAAAAAACTTACTTGTGAACCTTTTCTTGAGAAGTAACATGAGATGAAGTATAAAGCAGACCTGTGTTTACCACAAAAGATTAAGGTGGTCAATGGTTGTGAGGTTTTTCTTTTTAATATGTGTGAAAAAAAAGATGAAAGAAGGATACAAATCGTGTAGAATGGATAGAGTAGTCTG
Source organism: Heliosperma pusillum (assembly GCA_022085475.1). NCBI lineage: Eukaryota > Viridiplantae > Streptophyta > Magnoliopsida > Caryophyllales > Caryophyllaceae > Heliosperma > Heliosperma pusillum. The sequence continues at coordinate 15,248 of JAIUZE010073960.1, forward strand.
ACAGTTTCTTTCTACACGGGATAGGAGTCTAAATTAACTTTTACAAGTTTTTTTATATTAAATAACTCCTGTAGCATTACTAATTATGTAAATTGTAATACTCTTCAGCATATCAGATTCACAATCCAGAGCGAAATGCATATTCACATTAAGAATTCATATTGATCAGTACTATGCCTTTCAGCTAAATTTTATCTCGTCATTTACACACAACAAAAATCTCAAATTTCTGTAAAGAAAATAGTGCATTAATCAGATAATAGGCGGTGATAGTGTGATACAGCTAGAAAAAAAGATGCCCAATTAATAAATTAGCCAGTATAATTAATGAAGAGCATCAGGAAATTAATCCAAGAACGAAACAAAAGTAATTGAAGAAGGATATCAATCAAGAAAAAGATGAAGCAAATGGAAACGGAAAAGAAAAGGACAGTAGAACACTCACAGAGACGATATGTCTCTAAAACACTGAAGGTCCCACACATCCCGAGGCACTTCTGTCATGACTAGTATGCTCTGAAAAATGGGAAACGCCATTTTGTATTACAACACGGGGCGATTACATATACACAAACAGCTAATAACAGTCTGGAAACATCTTAGAAACTAGAAGATTCGAACAAAAATAATGAAGCGGGACACACATGAGCAATCATGTCACCAAGCAGCCTGAAAGCAGCATCTGCCTGCACATTGTCAAAGCCAGTCCAGTTAAGGAAGACATTGCGAAGAAATCATGTATCAACTTGAAAGAGTATTAGCACATGATATTATCTGGGTAACCATAACTAAACAAAATGCAAATCCAGCATACCAAAAGAACTCGGAAACAAAAGAGTAACACAAAAACGTTCAATCGGAATGGGTGAAACTACTGTAACACAACCAATGAAGGTCCTTTTGTGATTACAACAAAACAGTACTCGCTTTATTTCAGAAATCTAAGTTGTTTTAGGGGGGGAAACATTTGTTTCACAATAGAAGTTGTTCTCTTCTCCCTACGTTTTTTATCTACTTTTTTCCAAGCACTCCATAAAAGCTTTTGCAATTCCAATGACATTTGCAAACGGTATGAGGAAAATTCTTTTACTTTGTGTTTGATACTTTGATGTTCCTATTGTAGCGTACTAGCGTGTAAATTGTTTTTTGTAGGGTTCCCATTTTCAAGGATAGTAGTTCATTTAATGCTTTACTATTTCCTTATCCATGTCCTTCACTATTATTATTTTGAAATACAGGGAGTATTAGTGGGGAGTTCGGTTGGGAGGTTTACGGGAAAGGGAAAGAGAATCACAATCTTCCATTCCCTTTGTTGATTTTTGTTTCACCATTTTTGCATTCCCTTTCCCCTCTTCATTGCCTCCAATACCCTCAAACTCCTCTATCTTCATTCCCGCCACCATAAATTACCCCACCCCAGCACCATTACCACCCTGGCATCACTACCGCTGGCGTCCCCTCATTCTGTCTTCGTCCAGCACCTGCCCTCGCCAGCCACCGGCTCCCCACACCTCTTCAAAACCCGACAACACCACCCTCTAAACACCACCCTAGCTACTACAAAAACCCACCCTCACCACCAAAGTGTGGGTAGGTTTTTTAGTTCTTAAGATGGTGTTTAGAGGTTGGTGGTGGTGGGTTTCAAAGGGATGTGACTTGTGAGGGTGTCGTGGAGAGGCGATGGCAGGCTTGCGGAGGTGTCAGTGAAGGGCTGAAGGGGTGCCGGCAAAGGAGTGACAGTGGCGAGGGGCTGAACGGGGTGCCAGTTGAGGTGCTTCTGTCATAGTGGTGGGGTTTGGGGTTGTAGAATTTGGATCTTGTATTTTCATTCCCTTACCTATTTTGGTTACCAAACAACTCAAGGTATGGAAGGTAAACCCATTCCTTTCCCCTGTTTCCTTTTCCGATTCCCTTTCCTAGAGCAAGCCATACGCCCTTGAATCTATTGATTATGACATTCACAAGCATCACGCCTTTTACTATTTTGCTTATCGACAAGCATCATAATAAAAAGCAGGTTAGAGTAATACAGTGTGATTACTGTGATACATTTAGATCTATAACTTACAACATGGGCAACACTGCTAAACAAAGGGAGGCCATGGATGAGCGACTTCCAAACTGCTTGCCAACCACGAACAAGCTGTAAAATGAGAAATATAAGAAATAATAGTCACCAATCAACCATGAAACATAGAAATCCACCATTGACCAAACAATCATTTCTCATTTACTCGGATTTATGACCATCACGTACCTAACTGAAAAAATTACAAATAAGTAGTATTTAATCAAAAAAAAATGGCAGCAAAAGAACAGTCAATTCACTAGCTTGACCTCGCTTTGGCCTCATCAAACAGAAGAAACAGTCTAAAAATTTTCAAAATGCACCTTGTTTGAGGCTGAAAGTGACTTCGGCGAGAACTTCTCTGCTGACACTAGGGGCGGCAATAGCGGAAAAAGTTGGTGTAGACTCCTTCATACAGGGAAGATTATAATAAAATACGAGAACATAAGAAAAAGGATAAACAAAACCTTCTTCCATGTTAAAGTGATAAGGAAGTTCAGGATCCAGCGTACCGCAGAGTCCAAAGCAAGCCATCATAATTATGTCCTTTACTAGCATCAGACAGAATTCTACAGGAATAGACAGGACATAATCACCGGAATAAGAAATGTTTCCTACCATAATATATTCATGAGAGAAATGATAGATACTACTACACTGCTACAAAAAATTTGGAATAACAAGTAAATGGCATTCTGAACAGAATGTATGCAACTGCTCATATTTTAGCAATAAAGTCATACTCAGTACTCGCAGTCACAGCTATGGACAAAAATTCTTTTCCCTAACTCGTAAGCATCTTGGTATTATTTTTTTTGATAAAGTAAAAGAGTATCGATTCAAAAGGACAACAAGGCGTGACACCTGTTCACAAAAGAAAGACGCCGAGGGGTGCCGCCCACTCTTGGTACCAAGACAGGAATATGGGCGTGAGAAACTGAAAGATAACATTTCTTTCACAGAAGTGTACAGCTGGTTACGTGGCATATGCTGCTTTACTTACTGCAGAATTAATGCTATCAAACAACAGTCATTCGCCTACATAAGAAATAAGGGAACAAGAAACCTGTAGCACTTTTAATAACAATGGATAACATATATTTAACATTAGACCTCTGGCAACTCCATCGTCTCTACCTAGCACATCGTTCTCAACTATAGTTTTCACGGAATCCACAATGGTTGCAGTTAACTCATAGTCATGGACTCTCCTTTAAAAGCGGGGAAAAAGTCGAACCTTTGCACTGGCAGAAGCCAAAAAAATAACAAAATTAAATATTTCCTTGCTACGTTTGACTGTTTATATTTGATTTTAACACAGGTTTTTAGGAGTCTAAATTAGAAGAGGTCATGTTGTTGATTGGCATATTTACCCTCCCACTTTTCTCCACTTTCCCACTCTCCGTCATCCCACCACCGACCTCATCCGACCCAACACCATCAGTTAATCAACCACCACCACTTACCACCTTGACTACCACCTCACTCCAGGCCTCCACCTTCAGACCACCTCAGCGCCTTTACCTCCGCTCCTTTGCACATCCACCTCCAGACCTACTCCACTCCGCCTCCCTTCGTGCCTACACCTCCATACCATCACCATGCACTACCACAACTATCCAAGCTCCACGCACCACCCCTCTTGCTCCTAAAGTTTTGGGAATGGGGGTGGATCCAATTCAAGAGCATAAAGAAGACGGCATTATAAGTTATCAAAAATAGAAATGTATACAATCAAATGGAACACGTATACAATCAGATGAAACACTGGAAACAAGAGGTAAGGCTGATCCATTATGAAGTTCACAAGAATGCATCTGCTGGCAAGATATAGAAGTATGAAGCTGCCTTACTGTGTTTACAATGCCACTCAACATCTTCAAATTTCAAGAACTAAAAATACATGCTTGCCTAGTAAAATCCTCATTTACTCAATGCCTCTTGGTATGAATATACTCTTATAGTGCCTACGTGCCATAGTTTTACTCATAGATTCAACTTTACAACAATTGTAACAAGACAAAAATAAATGTTTGCAAAGGCCAGCTAAAAAACCTGACAATGTCGATCGATAATCACAAAAACTGATGGAAGAGTGAAATGAGGAAGGAAAAAATAGAGTAAAAAGGCATAAGCCTCAAGCCCTCAATCTATATTTAATTCCACTACCAAAAAATGATCATATCGAGTACATCCAATCAGCAAGACAGCAAAAACAGACCCACGGATAAGAAAGAGGAAAGCGTTAAACAGAAACATATACCTCTCAAAACTGGAGCAAATGCCATCAAACCAGCACACAATGTGGTCCTTAGGCAAGCGGCTTTTATAGTTACAGCACAAGTAACACAAAACAGCATGCCTGACAATCACAACAGAAAAATGAGCATATTAATCTGAGGGATGAAATTACATATGAAGCAAGTAAAACGTTTTTCGAGAGAAAGAAAAGGAAAGATACACACAGGGTACAGACTTAACTCATACGGAGTATTAGATTAGAAAACAAACAAAACCAACAATAAGCAGAACAAGTAGCTCACGAAGCTTCCCTCAAAAATGAAAGGAAATAGACTGTGTTAAATTCAGTGCTTAAAATAACAAGCTTGAAATAGTAGACTATTTCTTAAGGAAATGCAGCAACAACAGCACACCTCAGTCCCAAAACAATTTGGGGTCCCTGACATGAACTGTCGCCACTGTTTCTGAGAGACATATCGATATAAAATCACAGTTGCAGATGCATTTATCAACAACTTCAATTGCATTCCAACAATAAATATGTAACACCACCGATTTGAATCTTTGCTTTCAAAGATCATGGCTTGACTTTCAGTTAACAAAACACGGTAACTTGTAGTAAAAAATGGAAATTATATCGTAGATTTGTAGCTCACATGTTTTTGTATGAGTATACAAATCATATCCCCTACTTAATCATGTACTTTGAAAGATATGAAGATTGAAGTGAGTGCCTAAAAAGTGAGATTGACTTTCAGTTAACAAAACACGGTAACTTGTAGTAAAAAATGGAAATTATATCGTAGATTTGTAGCTCACATGTTTTCAAAGATCGTGGCTTGACTTTCAGTTAACAAAACACGGTAACTTGTAGTAAAAAAATGGAAATTATATCGTAGATTTGTAGCTCACATGTTTTTGTATGAGTATACAAATCATATCCCCTACTTAATCATGTACTTTGAAAGATATGAAGATTGAAGTGAGTGCCTAAAAAGTGAGATTGACATGTATACAATATAGAGGAAATAGATTAAAAAAAATTAACACGCACAGATACCTAAATGTGACTTCTATAAGTTTAGTTTGAAAAGAAGCGAGACACACCCAGGCAAACAGTAGTTGTCGCGACAAAATGCAAGAAATGAACTAAAGTCATGTGTTTCATGCTCACAAAGCGAATCATTTTTTCAAACAAAATTATATTTCCAAAGTCTAATATTGAGCCTTTAAAAAATGGAAGTCTAATAATCAGCAATGCTGCAAGGAAACACACTTTTTTTGGATTTCAAAGAAGGCTACATGTGAGATATAGTATATAATAGGGCAAAGTGGAAGATAAAACAAAAATTTGAAAAAAAAAATTATATGTGCATAGGAGTGTGTATCGCTTGTTGTGCCTTATGCACAAGGTGAACCAAAGGCAACCCGAGGCGTTCTAGCTACCCCACTCAGCCTTGAACTAAGCGCACCCGAGGCAGGCATTTTCAAACAAAAGTTTATGAACACAATTATTTGTATTGCTCAATAGCACTTCATGTTGTAAGCCTTAGATTGAAAACTCACCAGACCCATGTTCCATGTTGTAACTGATCTAGCAAGTAGTCGGCAGTACTCTGATTTCTTGCTCGTTTTGTAGCCAATGGCCTTTTATTCACACCAACAAATGACTGAGTAAAAAACAAGTCAGAAGCAAATATCATAAAAATAACTAATTCGTGCTAAATGACATTTCAAATAAACGGATAGGGTCTTTTTGTAACTCTCTTTCTTTGATTAAAATTCCTGCTTGACTTTTTGGTGTGAAAGTTTCAAAAAGTTCACCTCAAATATGTTAAAAACTATGTAAGAAAATAGTATGGAACCTATAAATTTAAATTCAAAAAAAAATTGATTTACTAAACATATATATTGATACAGAAATGAATAGATATGGCCATATGGGGTTTGCTAGGGATGAGCGGAACCGTTAGTAGGGTAATAGAGCTCAAATGAAGAGGAAACTGGAAAGTGGTAGTGGAAGGTGGAAATGAGGAGAAGAGGGTAATAAGTTCCCCTATAAAGAGGAATTTACCCACCTCCCCACAAGGACATGGTTTTAAATATCTGTTAGGGTTACGCTCGCAATAATCGAGCCTAGTCTCTCTAAAAGAAAACAAAAATACCTCAGAATGCAGTAAAATGGGGTCGAGGAAAATTCCAAAAATCTTGACAACTCGGTCTTGTATTGGTGTCACGGCCGATATTTACAACAATGCACTGAGGTAATATGCATTATCTCCAAATGTGCGTAATCATTACCCATCATTTTTTTTTTATAGGTGAGATATAATACTAATTAAGGGATGCCAAAAGGGTGACACTCATGTATAAAAGACATCATAGAGGTGGCAGCCATGGTTCAAAATCTCAGTATCAGTCGTAGTACATCATTAATCGGTTGTCGCGGATGGGGATGACGGTTAATCTCAGTGATCTCGCGAGCGCTATCTCGTATCGGTAAAGTGACAAACCGATACAACTCGGCCGAGATTTTGAACCACGGTGGTGCGTATCTAGAAAAAGATATGATGGGGATGACGGCCATATACGAAGACACCCTAAATGCGACGCATGTATACAAAATGAGAGGTGGATAATTACGCTCTCAAACTATCATGCATAATAGTTACCCCCATCATCTCCTCTTTCCACCCTCAGGCCTTCACTACCATCACTAACCACCAATCCCCTCCGCTTTCTTCTTATTTAAGCTTTTTTACTCCAGCAATACTTAACACCATGCTAAGCGGCCCTTAAGGTAAAAGAAAGAGCAAGAACAGCAACCATCACTTGAACAATAAGAAATGAAGTATAGAGATTCAGTTCCTCCTCTTTATCAAGAGTTAAAGACATACAAGGACCACGATTTTGTGGATCGTCAAGCTCATAAAATAATGCAAAAGATGTTCAAAGTGAAGTATGGCATGAATAGATACCCGGTACACAACAAGAGCTGCCAGCTCCAGTAGATTGTGATTTGAACTTGCCAAAGTCCCGATCTTTTCATCTTTAGCTCCAGCAGCTGCAAATTTGTCTAGTCTGATAGTATAAAGTTAACAGTTATGATGACACCAAATGAAATGGCATGGCATAACTTGAATGTGTTCATTGAACATAACGTTAAAGAATACCCTGAAGACATTACTATTTTGATAGGAGCCCTTATTTATCGCAAATGAATAAAGAAAAATGCAATTTATTTCAGCATTCACAAATTTACATGTACTCTTGCAACAAGAACTGATGACTATATATATATATACTTTTGTTTGTTTAGAAATCAACTACACCGAGTATTACACAAACAAGTACAGAAATATCAAGATGAAGATTTTTCTACAAATGGAAATTACCAATGAGAAATGGATATTCCACCGTCACCAATCTTATATATACTAGATAAACACAACATGAAGTACCTTTTTCTAGAGGCAAACTGAAAGAAATAACCAGACCTAAATAAACCGATAAGATAACCTTTCGCATTAAGTTAATATTGGTAGCCAACTTTTAGATATCGGAGTTGTTGATTATGTGCAAACCATTTTGCCCCCACAAATCTATACATCGATTAAACTACTCTAAGATTAGCAACCAAATTCTTGCAGTGCCTGCTGTCATCTAACCTGCAAAAGTTTGATTCATTGCAAAATGAAAATGACAGAGATTGACATAAAACATAGCGCTAACCGTGAAGTGCCAATGCAAGGAATACTGCAATGCTCTAGATCTCTACTAATTATCTTTGACAGCTCATCTAATAAAGGAAGTTCACTTTCTTCTTCATTTCCTCTTCTCAAATGCAGTTGTAATTTGGCGTACGAAATAAGTACATCCTAGCAACAGAATTTAAATTAATTATTTTGACAATGTAAGAAACAGATAAATTTATAAATCCACACAAATAAGATACCTTGAGATCAGTGTCAGAATCAGGACGTTGATGCCAATTACTGAATACAAACGTCTTCACAGAATTATGGATAACCAAAGACTCGCCACCAAGATTTGGACCATCTTTTAACAAATATGCATTAAGACACTCAATAAACTTACGTGGAATCCTCCATACATCCCTGCAGACAAAATGACAAAAAAAAGTGAAAAAATAATGGAAGTTGAAAATCAGAGATCAAAATTATAAGTCTCTGGAGATGTACCTAGCCGTGAGTTTAAAATCAGTGAAGAAATCAACAAGCTTTTTCCTAATTTTACTCGGGAAATCCCCAGGAGGATTTTCCAGTAGAAAATGAAGAGTCATTAAATGTTTGAAGCACTCTTCTGCACAATATCTAGATTTGCCCAAATGCTCCTCGCTTAAACTTACTTTGACTTTTTCAATGTGCATGACCACGAGTTCTTCATGTAGACAACAAGAATCAATAAGAGTTACCAAACAAAAGTCCAGAACACATAAAAGACAAAAGTGTCAGAATATCACTATTGCTCACCACAGTAATGCGCTTTCTTCATATGAAACCGGTAATCACGAACCGTCAAAACATGTCGCAAGAGAACAGCATACTCAGAGTGAAAGCTTGGAACACCTCTAAAGACTTCCAAAATGTGTGTAAAAAGATCCTTAGTGATCATGATAAGAGGTAGATGATGACCTGCATAACAGAGTTTTCAAATTTTAGTTACATGTCGATACCCCAAAATACAACACAAGAAATCTGAAACTCTTGGCAAACTCTTAGCAAACATGTCATCATATGCCAATAATCACAAATACTCTCTTTTCTTCCGTTCAGGTTTTATTCAATTCATTGTTTTTACCATCGTACTTCATTTAACGTGCCTTCCAGTCATTATTTGCATTAGTTTACTTCATATAAATGGTTCCAAACGAGAAATCGTATTAGCCGCCCCTGAAGCACTTTCGGACATATGTTTTACTGTTGTTTGCGATAAAAAAAACAGAAGTCAAATCATGGACACATATAACCCTACGCCATTCAACTTACCATGACCTTTATTATCCTGAGCAAACTGGACCACAGTTCGAAGTGTTTTAGCAAAAAGTAATTTGGGATCCCGCTTCTTACTTCCTGATATCTCCTCCTTTGTGCACAAAATCAGTAAACTGACAAGGAATGGCCAGGTTTCCACTGTGTGTGAAGAATAAATCCAATCATATCAAACATGTACAACAAATAATTCTAAATGAATGTAGCAAAAGGATACAAGAGGTACCAAAAAGCAACCCTTACCGCCAGCTATATCGTGCGATTTAAGCATTGCTGTTTTCCGACTAAGATATTTACAAAAACTTATTGACCTTTCACCTTTCAGCCATGTGTTTAGTAGCTTAATCCCCTCCTAAACATAATACAATCAAAGAAACATAAATCAAACTACGCATTACAAAAAATTTAGAGTTCACGAATAACTAATTGGACAATAACTGGAAAAAAAAAATTGAAGACTCGGGTGCCTTGCATCCCTTATAAGGCATTCAACCAACGCAAATAAGTCAATTCACACGTACAGAATGTATCTGAAAGACTAGGTATTTTGCATCCCTACTGCAACATTTTCATTATCGAAATCTACGTCAAATTACACAATTGCAACAAACAGTCAATTAATGATTCCACAGCGTAAATGTAGAGCTAAAGAGTGAGATACTTGCATCAAAACACTCGATCAATGGGACATACTTGGAACTCCACAACGAGAAAAAGGCAAACAAAACACTCGACGATCAATGAAGTATAAGTTGAACTCCAGAGCACAATAGCAGTAAAAACACAATTATTCAGCTTATAGTACAGAACTGCGGAATTAGATAATTGCAATACTCCTTGACATGCAAATAGACGAAATAAACATCAAACTGACAGCAGAATAAAATCAAACAAAACACTAAACATTCCAAAACACTCATCGATCGATGCGATATAAGTTGAACTCCACAACACAATAGCAACAAAAACATAATTAATTTACAGTAAAATACAGAACTGAGGAATTAGGTGTTTGCATTTCTTCTAAACATGCAGATAGACGAAACAAACATCAAATTGACAGCGAAATAAAGTCACACAAATCATTCCAAAACATTTGATAAATGAAACGTAAGTTGAACTCCACACCACAATAGCAACAAAAACATACTTAACCGACAGTAAAGTACAGAACTGAGGAATTAGGTATTTGAATTTATCCTAAAAAAGTTGAACAAAACACTAACCATTCCGAAACTCTCAATAATACAAGTTGAACTCAACAACAGAATAACATCAAAAAACACAATTATTCCGCCTAAAGTACAGAACTACGGACTTAGGCATTTGCATTTCTCCTAAACATGCAATAGCCAAAACAAACATCAAATTGACAGCGAAAAAAAGTTGAGCAAAATATTAATCATTCCAAAACACTCGATTATATAAGTTGAACTCAACAACAGAATAGCATCAAAAAACACAATTATTCCGCCTAAAGTATAGAACTACGGACTTAGGCATTTGCATTTCTCCTAAACATGCAATAGCCAAAACAAACATCAAATTGACAGCGAAAAAAAGTCGAACAAAACACTAATCATTCCAAAACACTCGATAATATAAGTTGAACTCGACAACACAATAGCATCAAAAAACATAATTATTCGGCCTAAAGTACAGAACTACGGACTTAGGTTTTTGCATTTCTCCTAAAAGAACATCAAATTGACCGACGAAAAAATAGCAAACAATACACTAATCATTCCAAAAACACTCGTAAATCAACGAAATACACGACGAATTACACAATTATTACAACAAATAATCAATTAACAATTCAACAACAAACAATGTAGAACTCGAAAGTAAGCTATTACAATTCCTCGCGAAATTAAGTTGAACAAAACACTAATCAATCGAAGATAACGTATTAATTAAGCATAAAAAGTAAACAAAAATGGAGGAAATTGAAAGGTAAAATCAATGAAGAGGATGAGCATACTTCGCGAATTTTGGATTTATCGGAAGATAATTTAGTAACAATATCTTGAATATCTCTGGAAGTAACTGTCGTCATCGTCGGAGAGATGGTAGAGTGGGGAGAAATGGCGGGAAGGGAGGAAAGGGGGGTTTTAGAGAGAGTTAATAGTAGTGTCCTTGACAAGGAACTGTGGAAGAGTATTTACTAGCATTGGGTGATTTGGGTAATTTTTTCTTTTTCTGTAAGTTGGGGGTAACGGTGGTAAATGGCGGTAAAAAAAGCTGTAAAGTCGGCGCAACGGTGGAAATTGGAAATGGGTCGTGGACTGTCTTGGGGATCTTGCTCCAGTTTAAATCGTGGAACAGCCCAGTCCTTTAAGGTTATTTTGGGTAACCCATACCGGCTCAATTATTTTGGGTAACCCTCGTTCGGGTCATTTGTTTTCCCTTAGCACGATAATCAATGGAAGAAAACGGATCATTTGTGGATAATGGTATTGAATCACAAGTGGATAATAGTCTCATTGGGTGATCAAGTTACGCATAAAAATATTTCCTGTATAAAAAAGTAAACAAAAGATAAATAATTGACTGAAATACCTTAAAATGAAATTATAAACAATATGTTAATCGTAAAATATGTTATCATACTTACTAATAATTGATCCATGTCCATGTTAGTCATGTTACAAAAAAAAAAGTTATAAGCAATATGTTAATCTGAAACTGTTGATTACCGCACACCATAACAAATTATGTTGATTATATATTTTAATCAAACCCGCTGATATAATATGTTAAACATACTGATTTCGCAACCTGCTTATTATACTAATATTAACCTCGTGCTTACCAATTAGGGTATATATATAATATAATGCCATAAGTGTTTCATGCAACAAGTCGATTCTATAACGGAGATATTTGTAATAGATTAAATAAACCTAATTAAATCGGTGTAATAACAGTGTTTTCGGGAAAATGTACTCAAAGTTGATTACAAATGCACTCGAGAGTTCATGATGGAAAAAAGATTCAGGACAAGTTTGAGCCTGGCCCAGTTCCTACTTACATGGACTTAAGGTCGGTGGAGGAATCCCCTCTCTCAGTTTCACACCTTTAAAGAAGAGCAAACCCTGCCTTAGGGGGCTTCCGAGAAAACCCCTCTGATACCTAAGTCATATTTTATTTAGATCGTTCACTTTAGGTCGGTTAGGCTCCCCGTGATGAGTTACCTTAGGCGGTAGGCCGACTATTGTAGTGAAATAAAGCTATAGAAAGTGGGAAATTAGATTATGATTCGATCATGATTACATCGTCTCATGAATAGTCACCCTTATTTATAAGGTGGATGGTGAGGATCTAAAGGTGCTTACGTGGCAGTTCCGACGTAAGCCCCTTCTCGGCTTAAGTCATCGTGCCGAGGCAAGCCGCCGATCTAACAACTTTCCTCTCAGGGTCCTTGTCTTGCTCGGTCTGGGGCCGATTAGATCCACGGGGAAGTATTGGACCGACTCTCCCTATATCGAACCAGACAAACAAAAAGCCGGAAATTTCTACCGGATCAAGTATCTTAAACAAGGGCATTTTAACCCAATCTCGACGAAAAACAGAAAAGTAGGATCCCATTTCAGGGTACTCTGCGTCTATTTGAGTTTAAGCATCTGGATTTAGGCTTGGGTTATGTTAAATCAAGCGGCGATTTCTTATTGGGCCGTGTCAGGGAAATGGGCCACAAATTCGTACCCCATCAAGCAATATCCCCTTCAAGAGGCCAGCCCATAACGTCGTTGGGCTTACCGGTACCGGTACTTCAACTTTGTGTAATTGGTGCACGACGGCCCAAATATAATCGGAGAACCCGTCCAATAAACCGAAATTCAGAAATATTTAATCACTATATTTACTAATTCCACAACTCTAACGCTACTTTAAGTAGAAGCAAAGTATCTTTGAATCCTGATATACTCCCAATTAAAATCAAACTTATAAAAAGCAGCAGTGATTATGATTAAAGTTTGCTAGTCACACCTGTCCTGAATACTCCGGACGATGTAGTCCATTCCCAACAACAACCGGGTCCATTAGTACAGTACTACAGTGTCGTGGGCCACAATGAAGCATAAAGACAAATACAGAATGCTGCATAAAGTCACTAATAAACCGAGCCCTATATTGGAGTAGTAGAAAATCCCAAGTCCAAATGCAAAGCAACTAAGCAAGCAACTTCTCGTAAATTTTCATGCATGAAGTTTTTTACTTGGTAATGTATCTATCTGGGTTGGAAAACAATGACACGATATGAGAACTTGACACGAACTTGATACGAACCCGACATGAAAGTAATGGGTTTTGGTTGAGATTTAATGACCTGTTTATGTAAGTGGGTTGATCTTCAGGCTTAAGGAGTATTATAAAACAGCTCTTACTAATGACGTACTTTATGGTTAATTTTCAGGCTAGCAAATATGTCTTACATATAAAATACTCCCTTCGTTCCGGTCATTTGTTTACCTTTGTTTTTTACACAATTATTAAGGAAATGGTAGGGGGCCATTTATGGTGGTACTTGGTGCATGACGTGTGGACAATAGTCTCATTGGGTGATCAAATTACTCATAGATTACCATCCTAAAATAGAAAGGTAAACAAATGAAAGAGACGCTCTAAAATAGAAATGGTAAACAAATAACCGGGACGGAGGGATTATTAATATTAGTGTGATAAAATTGTTTCACAAGAGACCAATTATTGTAAAAATTATATACTCTGTAAAAAATGAGACGGTACTAGCACTTTACTAACGTGTAAAAAGAAAAATTAGTGACAAAAGTTAATATCGTGAGCTGATAATTTTTTTGTTCAAGGGAGCGCTATCACGAGTAAAAATCAAACCCCAAATTTCACGATTGCTGAAGTAAGAGTGTTCTTATCACTCGAACTAACTCTTGTTCTTAATATCGTTAGTTGATGATCAACAAATTTATCATCTTTATTTTATAGTCAGAATTGAAGTTGCTCAATATCATGTGAAGTAGGAGTAGGATCCATCAATAATGCAGACACGACAAAAAAGTTAACAAATAAATCTTTGAATTAATGGAGGGAAAAAGCACTTTACCATTTAAATGTAGTATACATGGACCAAATGTAACGTCATTAAGAAGCAAACCATCAAAGATAATATTCGTTTCTATTTCAAATGTCCTTTTTAACCTAATTTTTTATTTATTTTTTCTTTTTAACGAAGTAATGATCCTAAGCTTTTTACTTATAAGATCGTCTTAGAACACTAATATGGAGTAAATAATAGAGTAGTAAAAATATGGATTCAAAATAGAGAACATTTATTGATTTATACTATTACAGCTTTTGCTCTTTTCTTCTGATTTTAGATCTAAGAAAATATAGAAAACTTTACAGTAAATGAAAACCTCTAAAAAATGGATATGTTAAAAGGAATACAATTATACAAAGACACCTTTATTATTAATTAACACTATGTATAGTATTAGCAATTTGCATGCGTATTATTAATCCCTGCAAGTTAGTTCATCAAGGAACTAAGGAAGTGTACATTTCACTCAACTGCTCCAAATTAATTTAACTTTTTATACATGTGCATACTAATACTAATAGTTTGATTATTGGATAATAGATTATTAGATTCAAAATGTAAGTTGTAACAGTAAACAAAATTGTTGAATTATAGATACAGTATACATGCATGATACAGTATATATATGCATGGAACATTATAATTACGATTTGAGTAGTTTGTTTTTATTGAACCCTAGTTTATTTTAACAAAAACACATTTTAGATTATATATATTGAATAAGATGACCTAATTACCTTGCTATGTTTCATGAATATATGAGGGATTTACGGACTACGGAGTATTAGCTAATACAAAAACTTTAACATACAAAGTATTTTTTATTTTATACGGAGTGTCATTCAAATTTCTTAACCTCATGAATTCCATTAATTAGAAAGATTTTAAAAAAATGTTTGGAATTTTTCGTACTATACACTTTATGTCATCTATTTATTTTTGTAAAATTTTCAAATCTACCCTTTTCAAAAGAAGGTTTAAAAATAGTGCAACTTAGAGAGTAAGAAATAAGCATACGGTACCTCCGCTTATAATAATATTCAACAAATACTTCTTAAATCAATTTAACAAATTGATAAGGTACCTCCTACTTACTAATTAACATGCAATAACATGCAAATCTCCTATAATATATAGGTTACCTGAATAAATACGTAATAATTCATCCACAGTTCCACACACGAAAAAAAAACCCAAAAACCTAACCTAATGCTAAAACTTTCATTAGTCGTCCAATCCGAAATAATAATAACCAAGAAACCAACAAAACTGCAAAATTAGGCCTTACTCCTTTTTTTACCACTAAAAATTCTTAATTGCAAAACTGACACTACATCCGTCCTAAGTTAACACAACCAAATAAGATAAAAATACTACGCAGTACTATTTATGCAAAGAAGGTGATGCATTCTTATTTCAATCTTAAAACAAATACACCGGTTAGAAGAAAAACCTAATATGATACTCCCTTCGTCCGGTCATTTGTTTACCATTTTTATTTTAGGGTGTCTCATTCATTTGTTTACCTTTCTATATTAGGAAGATAACTAATGAGTAATTTGATCACCCAATGAGACTATTGTCGACATGTTATCCACCAAGTACAACCACAAGAAGTCTCATACGTATACCATTTTCTTAATAATTGTGCCAAAGTGAAAGGTAAACAAATGACCGGTACGAAAAGAGTATAAATATAACAGTTGAGACGTAATTATCACCTTAAAGTTTTAGTTGACATGATTCATTAATCATGTTATCAGAGCCTTTGTGACCAAATGATACACAGGTTCAAGTCCTGAAAGTCTCAATTTCAGCACCTGATCGATATGAGGGATTGAGGGGGGATATAAACAAAACAACTGGATCTCAAAGCTTATAATAGAAGTTCTTCCACTTTGATAGATAGGACAAAAATTTAATTGGAAATCACAAATGACTTGATTTTTTCTATACAGGCCAGATGGGTAATACTTCACCCGCCGCATATGTCCGTTATAAATGAAAATTTGTGATGATAAAAGGGCAAAGATCTTGAAATTTTTTTACAGCAACTAAAATCTGGCACACTAGAACACTATTATGCTATAAACTCCCGACAACATATGTACTCCAGCAGTCCAGAAATGTTTTTTTTCCCTAAATAAGTCTCATCTCTCTTTACGTAATTACTTATCTAGCATTTTGACCAACGAAAGTCTGAGTTCATACATCCTACATTAAGCAGAGCCAATCACGTGTTATTAGAGACATTTAGATTTTAGACTACTCTTGTTTACTATGAACAATAAGTGGGTAGGCACGTGAGACATATCAGTAGGAGAATATATCCCTTGCTTGTAAGAAGAGAGTATTAGGGGCCCACTTTGTTGGGCCCTCTTGGGTCGGTTCTTTGGGCTTAACTTATCTTTATCGAAGAACGAGTAGCAGCCCAGCCACATAATTTAAATATTTTTTTATTTAATCATTATTATTGTTAATTATTATTCCTTCTATTCTTCTTGGATGCCTTTGTATCCATCACGTCGGACAATGACACCAAAACTTCAACTTCTGCATGCCTTGCTTTTTTCTCATTGGTTCGTTTTATATCTTCCGCTAATCTTTCTCAAGATGGATATATCTGATTTGAATTTAAAACGAGTCAAATATATACTATATATACATGTAAGACAAATTTTTTATTTTTTCTTATGCATTTTTATTTTGTCTTATCGATTTTACATAAGTATATTTGATTCATTTTAAACTTAAAACAGATATACCCGTCTTAGACTCTTAGATAAGAATTTGCATTTATCTGTATGTCCATAAAAGTCGTTGGTTGATTTCTTAATGCGGTTAACAATTGGATTATTGCATTAAATTCATTAAGCATGTGAAACTTAATACTCGTAGTTTTCACTTAGGTTTACCTGCATAATATTTGACATATAAGGACCAATAAAAAATATGGTTGTATAACAATATTATCTTCTCGGTATTTATAAAAGAGGAGGTGTTTGCCTTTATATCCAATATGTACAGTATTTAAATTAAAGATGATCAAATGATTAAGATGTGGGGGGGATTAGAAAATACTCGTAAATAAATATTAAATGAATTATACAAAGTAAAACAATAGTAACATCGATCATACTATTGATATACAAAGTAATTTATTTATGTTAATACTACAATACTACGGGTATATCATTCTTTGAGACTTGAGAGCTTGTCCACTCTAATTAAGATGAATATATCCATCTTAACATTAAAACCGTCTAAATACTACTCCCTCCATCCAAACCAAAGGTTACATGGGAGGGAGCACAAGTTTTAAGAAAAAGGTGATAAATGAAGGGTAGTATTGGAATAGAAGTAGGACCACTTGAATATTTAATGTTAGTTGGGTGTGTGGGGTAATGACATATTGTGTAAATATATAGGGTAGATGAGGAGTATTTGGTCTTATTTGTTACCCAAAAAGAAATGGGTAGTTTGGTTTGGATGGTCCAAATAAGGTAAGTGTAACCTTTGGTCTGTATGAGAGGGAGTATCTTACATGGAACCTACAAAGTAGGTGACAACTCTTTTGCGTACTAAAACGGGCTAAATAATACCTCTGAGCTCTTACTCACACTGCCTGTGATATCATGTTAAGAAACAATTTCAATCAAAAGCCGATGGTTAAATTTTTTGGATCGATTTTATTTTCTAACATTATTCACCACATGACATATTTAATTCGTTTTAAGCTTGAGACGATTATGCCCGTCTTGAATGAGAATTTACGTTCGATCATACAGATTAGTCAATATAGGTCGTATCCAGTATTCAGAGATTATAGTATCTCGTATTTGATGAACAAACTGACATAGTAGTCAGATGAAAAAGAGTAGAGGGTCAAATTCACACATGGCAGAGTGAAGAGGACAGAGCAGCCGTCAAGATTTGCAGATTGTTGAGTCAAGCTGAGGTAAGCAACTAAACCAAACCAATTCAAGTGATGATAGAATTACGAGTAGATTTTAAGACAAGAATTATTTGGGACAGAGACATTGTAGGGACAAACAAGGAATGTAGGACCCATTTTAAAGTCGTCACACCGCCGACGCTTTCTGGTGGACCCTATTATTTTTAGGTCCCTCTTAGATTATTATTAGGGCATCTCATGTAATAAGTGGGTCATCATTATTTAGAGTCTCAGAATGTATGTAGTAGTAGTACTACACTACTACGTAGTAGCTTGTACCACCATATCATGGTAGCATCATTATCGTTCTCACTCTCATTATTGGTCTTAGCAATCTATCTCCTTTTGATTTTGGGTGAGAAATAGGATACGTTGCAAAATACGAGTATGTGTTTAACTTTACACGACTCATAAGTCATATCTAACAACGGTAAGTCTTGTTAAAGACGGTCACATTTAGATTGTCTTTAGACAACTTATATCTAACTACAATAAGTCTTGTTGAAAAGGGTCACATTTTCGTCTTCAGTATAAAAGATAGGCCAAATATGATCAGTTTAACGACAAATGTAACCAGTGCCATTTTCTAAGCTATAACTGGGTGTGTGTCACATGGTTACATTTTGTCGTTAAACTGGTTAGAAAATGTCCGTCTTAAGCTGAATACGGAATTGACCCGTTTACAATGACAATTTGTCATCTAGCTATGATTAATAAGTTAAAGACTACATAATTAATGACCGGTAAAGAATTGTCGTAAGTTCGACAACTACTTAAATGTACTATTGTAGTCAGTTCGAATTCTTAAACGTATATATATACTCGTCGTAAGAGAAGAATTAATATGGTAATCGTAAGATCACTTTCAAAAATATTGTATATACTTCTATATTTGACTAAATAAAGAACAATGATAAGGCTAATAAGTAATACTTACCTTTTTTAGTATTGCCACTCATATACAACTAATTATATGAATATCTTACTATTCACTTTTTCGTAAATTGAGTAAAATTAGTAAAGATAGTTGTGGCGTTATCACTGTCCTATGTTCAACTGGCCTGTCTGACAATGTTTGGATAGATTAATATTTTTGATCGATTGGCACATTTAGCATTAGCATTCCTCGTGCACTACTGGTGGAACAAGTGTTAACGCGTATGAATTTAACATTGATTGAATTTAACTATACTTGTTCTCTCACATGTCCAACTAAAAAAAAGTGCAACAAGTGTTAACATTAGATGATCCTCATACTCTTCAATTTTGCCTAACTATGTCTCAAATTTTATTTATATTAACGCGTATGTCACCAAATTAGAGGTGAAATTTTACAGTAATTTCAATTGTCATTTTTACTCAAATTTATCTACCAATTGGTCACTTACATATCATTATATTATTTTTAGGAGTTAAGATTGCTCATGTATTTATATGCACTCTCAAACCCACAATATCATATCAACTCCAGGACTTCATACAAATTTTGATAAAATAATAACTAGACTTGGTACTATCTAGTGTACTACCTTTCACATACAACATGTCCAACCTATTATATCGATTGACGGACTTATATAAGGATATGTGAAAGGGTAGTAATAATTACCGAGTTTTGTAATAATTTCTGGTTACATTGTTTGTATGTGAACATTTTAATAATGTAATTTGTAAGTGAACACTTTTAGTTAGCAACGAACTCATCTTATGTCAAATACGGCCTTAATAACACAAATTCTTGTTTCAAACGGGTCAAACCCCCTCACAAAAGAGTAAGTGTGGCAAGTGGAGGATAATAGATAATCCCCCAACTTGCCTCACTCGCTCTTTTTTCAGAGGGCTTAATCCGTCTGAAATAATACGACAAGTCGTCCCATCTGAAGCAAGACCTCCCGAATAATAAAACATAAGAATTTGAGTATTTCAAAAAAATGTGAAAGTGGGCCATTAGTAATGATGTAAGCTCTTCCATGACTTTTTCTTCCTTCTTATTCACGACCAAACCCACCCTTAACCCTTAACCCTTCACACCAACACTTGCATCCAAGTGTTACCACTTCTCTTTCTCTACCTAGTGTCACATAATCTTCTTACTCTACTCAACCCTCTTAATTATATACAATATCCATATCTATATACATACATTCCTCTGCAATAATTTATCTATCTATCTTAATTAATGGCGCATACTTCTCTTCAAGTTTGCATGGACACGTCAGACTGGCTTCAGGTTAATCAGGTATTTTTACATATTTCCCTACTATTTAATGCATCATTGGAGTACCATACATTTAATTTAAGTTATTCAATTATGCATTTATGTATTTAAATGTTTAATTAAATATCATAATTTAACAGAAAGTTTTGTATGCGATGGTTGTATCTGTGTGACGAGACAACGAGGAACACTCTATTGTATGGATACAATCGTCGCATACAAATTCTTACGATAGTATAATATGCAATGTCAGTTAATTAATCGCGAAGGAAGTCATTAATTTATTCATTGTTACTCTTAATTCACCTATTTAATCCCAAGGACTTTATAATTCTTCCTTTAAATTGGGATTTAGAAACCTCCTAGCTCAACGAACGTCTATTTAAAGAATACTCGTAATTTTTGTACATGTTAAAGTACTCCATATACTTATTTGTTAGACCTAATTTATTGTACATGTAAGAGAATGGCATTGAAAATTCATTATTAATCACTGATGCGGAGTACTCCCTCTGTCCCAGTCAATAGTTTACACTTGCTTTAATTTTCCCTCACAAAATAAACCAAGTGTAAACATCTCACTGGGACAGAGGGAGTATTAAGTTTCTTTAATCATTGTATTATTTTTTACATAGTATTATTTTAATAATTTTTATTTTGCTCTTTTATGATCATACACTCCTCGTTTTCAACATTTTTTTATTGTATAAAGTAGTCCACGTTATTAAATTAGATATACGGAGTACGTACTTCGTAGTTTGTATTGTAGTGTATTACGTATACGTCATTACACTCCATTACTCCAATAGTGCAAAATTGTGAAAAGTTTTTGTACAATTAATAACAGTTCATACAATACTCATTCATCAATTAATTGCGTATTCGATTATATTTATAAAATACGGAGTAACAAATATTGAGTAAATCTCTAATGTTAAATTCTCTCAAAATTCTTTAAATTTATTCAAATTACTTGAAAAATGAAAAGTTGTGACAATTCAATTAATTACGAGGTTGCAATCCGTTATGTATGTACCAGGCCGGGTGACAATACACTCCGATTATATTTCAATCATATCTATCAATAATTTTCCAATGTCTTACTTAAATGATTTAACGTAAAAGGAAAATATATACTCCGTAAGTCTGTATTGTACCATTCGACGACATATCTTTATTAGTATTATTATCATAGTCGAATATTTGTACCAAAAAAAAAATCATAGTCGAATATGATTTTACACTAGCAACTTTAAACTCGGACCGACATCATCATCATTTTCCAATGAAACAGATGTAGTACTACAATTTACACAAAAAAATAAAAATTCTAATTGTTATTTAACTTTTCAATAATAATACTCCGTTATTATTAATAAAGCAAAAAATGTGACGTCCATTTTTTATTTTTATGAATATATCAGGGAACAATGTCGGAGGAAATATCAACAGGGTTAGACTCATCACTATCATCACCTTCAGGAGGAGGAACAGCATCAGAGTGCATGTTAGCAGCAGCATGTTCATCAAGAGCAGGACCACCATTAATGGAGAGAAGACTAAGACCACCTCATGACCTACACCTTAAGTGCCCTAGATGTGACTCTACTCACACCAAATTTTGCTACTATAACAACTACAGCCTCTCTCAACCGCGATACTTTTGCAAGACTTGTAGGAGGTATTGGACTAAGGGTGGTACCCTTAGGAACATTCCTGTTGGTGGTGGTTGTAGGAAAACCAAGAAGTCGAGCTCGAAGAAATCTGGTAATGATAATCCACTTCACCATGGTATTAGCCATGGTGTCGGTGTTGGTGCTGGTGCTGGTGTTGGTGCTGGTTTTAACTCGAGTAACCCTATTGATCTTCACCTTTCATTTCCTCATGAAGTGCAATTTCCACCTCATCTGGTTAATTTGATTGGTGCACAAATGAGCCTTGGAGGGGGGAATTTTATGGAGGGTGGTTTTCTTAGGCCTATTGATCTTATGGAGAGCAAGTATGAGGGTTTAGTAGGAGGGAATAATTTGAATAGAGGGCATGATTTTATGGGAGGAAGTAGTAGTAATGGAGGTCATGAATTTGGTGTTATTAATGGAATTAATGGAATTGGAGATCATCATTTGGGTAGTAGTAATAATGGTGGATTTAATGGGTTAACTAATACTTTTGGTGGGATTAATATTTGTTCTACTAATAATTCTCCATATGGTCTTTCTAATTCTCATGATCATATTCATGATGGAAATTTAGGAATTGGTTTCATGGATCAAAGATTGTTGCTCCCATTTGATGGAAATGATGAAAATAATCATCAAAATGGTGTGGATGTGAAGCCTAACCCTAAGTTATTGTCCCTTGAATGGAATGACCAAGGGTACAATAATAATTCAAATGTTGGGAAGAATAACAATTCGTCTTATGGGTACAACGTAAACGACACTCTTAACTCTTGGACCGGTATGATGGGTGGTTTTCAGTCATCTACAACAAATTCCTTAGTTTAAATTAAAGTCCGATTTTCATCATCATGGCTCATGTATGAACTAATTAATCGACTCTTCTCGTTAATTAGCAATGTGATGACCACTAAATAACCTCCACAGATTTCCTAATCTGTGAACGTTATTTTAATCACAAAGGTCGCCGTAAGAAGGAAGTTTTAGGATCCATAGCTAACATAATATATGTGTAATTTTAATTTTATGCATGAGGGGTTGTTAATTTGTTTATTTATTTTTAGTAATTAATTAATGTATTACTATATGTAGGGAAAGTGGGTCATGTTTATGTACTCTAATTTGAATGGCATGCAAAGATTAGTGTGAAAGTGAGCTTAGCTTAGTCAAAAAGAGGGTACCCTTATAGCATGCCTTAGTTAGTAGTATAGTATATCAGTCCATGTAATTTGCTTTCACTCAACTTTTGTTGTCTTGGTTCGAAGACAAGCTGAAGTTGTTGAGATTTGTTGTCACAAGAAGGAAGATATATGTGATTGTGATATATATTCATATTATGTAGACTTTATTTTCTATAACAAAACAAACAATTCGTGTATGTCATGTCATGTCATGTCATGTATTTGGATGAAATAGTATAGGGTTTAAATAGTTGCGTCTTAACTAAAAGTTTTGGTTTTGAAAAATTAAAGAATACGATAGTATTAGTACTCAAGTTAGAGTTATTATGATTGTAATACAGACAATGAGTATTATCACAAATTTTAAAATAACACGGTTTTTTTCTAGAAAAAAATCACTCCTTTATTGTTGTTGGTAAATAAGTATCATCCTCCCTTCAACTCCACTCTACCACTTTACTTTTTTACGTTTGTCAACACGTGTTTTACGCGGTAAATATCGTTAGCTACGTATTTGCAAAAATTATAAAAGTTAGATATTTTTAATGCTCGTAAAGACATATCAAACAAGATCACACATAAATATATTTTCACTTATTTATTGAGAGAAAAATGCAATTAAATGTTCACACATGAATAGTGTAGAAAAGTGAATATGGTAGAGTGCAATTGAAGGGAGGTAATATTAATTTTTTTTATTTTTATAAAAGAGAACGTTTCACAGTGTGACGTACTATATGTAGTTATCATTTAGAGATTATAATCATGAGTGATAAATTAAATTATCAAAATGACATCTTTATTGAGAGAGTTGAAACTGCGGAAAAGAGGCCAAGAATTTCAGTAAAAGTAATTTTATATTCGATTAAAAGCATATAACATGTGAATACCATGCACTTTAGATCTTGCATATATGATAATGCCAAAAAGAAACAATTGGACTAAAGTGATGAAAAGATAAATCTAGTTCGACTTTGAATCATTGGGAATGAGCCTACTTCATCTGTAGTTTTACCCCTTTTTGGATGATTTGGAGCTTTTGGAGTTTGAGGTAATTAAGTGAAGATATAATATCATTCCGAAATTACTAATGTCACTCATGTTTGTGAGACGGTGAATAGTAACATACTCATAGACTGAGTTTGTATTGTTATGAGATTAACAAAAAGTATAGTGATATTGTCGTTACCCTTAATTAACCCCGCTTTAAGTCTCATTTTCCCAATCGATTACATTTTTTCCTATGCCAAAACAGTTCATACTATCAACCCTGTGGTAAGCAACTACGGAGTCCATGTCCTCTAATCGTATATGTTGTTCGAGGGAGTAAATAGTTGTCTTAAGGTTTGAAGTGAACAACCAATATACTAGATCTTAGAATACTTTATATGATTACTCAAATACTCCTGTATCCAAACTTGCTAACCAAAAGATGCACAATTTCTTGATCTAAACGCCACTGGTTCCGAAATTTGGGGCAGGGGGATTTTCTGTAACTTAAGATTTTACCGCGTAAAAGAGGACTTCGTCAGAGGGTTTCGGTACAGTGTGATGAATTACAGAACATAGGGACTTCTCGCAACCAAAACGGGAATCATACCACTAGACATAACTCCACACAGATTGGTGATTAGTGGTCACGAACTCACTGAGTTACTCAATAGCAGTCTGGTACCTGTGGCACAATGATGCAACCATCTAACACTGCAACTAAACATTACCCTCATTTCTGAACGATGGCGGTGTACAGGGGTCAGATGTTGGTGTACTATACAAAGGAGGAAACTTTATTACTCAAGGAGCCTATATCATCCTTCATTACAAACTCAGAGATCTTAATTCTTACAAATATATGAAGTTGCTCACTACACACAGGCAGTCAAGTACACACAAAGAAAGTGTTATCACAGCACACTATTCAGAAAGGTTCTCGAAAAGCAGGCCTACGCAAGAAAGACGAGAAGTTTAAACCTCAGCAGCTTTGTTAGTGGACGGAGCCTCAGGAGTCCCGGTTAACTTGGTATGCTTTGAGTTGTAGTCCTTAACAGCTGCTTTAATTGCATCCTCTGCAAGCATACTGCAATGCAGTTTCACAGGTGGCAGGGCCAAATGCTTTGCTATTTCCCTGAAATCACATAGAATTTTCGAAAAGGAGTAAGCGACAAGTCGGAGTAATCCAGGCCAGCAAAGAAAAATTAAAAGTACATGAGAAACAGAAAGTGAAAAGCAACTCACGAATTTTTGATTGATAGCACCTCGTCCATTTGTCTGCCCTTCACCCACTCAGTAGCTGCGGAAAATAAGAAAATTATTTCAACATTTTTTGAAACCAGCAAACCCGCCCTATAGAACCCGGCAGGAATGAAATTTTTAAAGCACATAATAAAATTAATAAAGCAAAGCCACAGTATCATTCATGGTGCAACATGTTCACAGCGGAGATCATATATAATCTTTGATAAATGTATTTTTAGAATCTTTGAAACACTCTAAATCATTAATTTGTACTTAACTCCTACGGAGTATGATTTGTGTACCACAATCGAAGCTTTTCCATTGCCATGAGTCTCCTCACATTGTGTGTAAGGTGCTGGGCATATTTTGATGACAAGACGTGTCTAAAATATGCTCACAGTAACAAGGGACCCCTAGCAGGGATTAGCAGCACTCACGTCTGAATTCATGTTTCCCTCACTACTTTTCTTAATCATCCAATTTTTGCGAAAAAATCCCTACCAACTACTCAAGTGGTCTAAAAGTGCATGTTGGATCAAGAGGCAGGAAGAGTATGGGATAAATGACATCAAAGTGGTATATTATTCCCAACACAAGCCCAAATATCCAACAGCATACTATACCATTACAAACAGTGAGAAAAGTTATCGTCCTCACACCACCAGCCAACAACATAAGAACAATGGGGGGGGGGGGGGCATCCAATAGAGTGACACCAAAAAAACACATGTAATCCCCACCAGATCTGCATCTTCTCCTCACCACCACTGCCATCCTCCGTCAAATTGTCAGTGGAAGACCAGTGCACCTTCACAATCAGATTTTCTCTTTTCCATTATTTAGTTTTAATGGAGAAGTTCCTGCAGGGTTTGTTGTGCTTTGTAGCCTCAAATATTTAGCTTTACGTCAAATTATTACATTGGTTTTTGATGCTGCCATTACACATGGCACATCCACCAAAAAAGAATTCTTGATCCTAAAGATCAAAATTAAGGCCATCTTACTATATATGCGAGTCTTCCTTCTCCGTATTTCTTTTCTTTTCCCAAATTCTCACAGTTTCAGGTCTAACCACTTCTTGACGTTTGTGAGTTGTGACCCCTTAATCTCAGCAAAGCTAGCCTCCTGGAATCAATATACGAGTAGTTCCCTATTATCTTATTATCTTCCTGAAAACCTTCCCTGTTCTAGATAAATTTCTCTCGCCCTAGTAGTAATTAATATGTACACTTCTTGTGTTCTACCTATCCGTCACATAAAGACAGGAGTTTCTCATCTTAAACTCCCTTGATTTATATCTTTGTTCATTAATTCAATATGTCACTTCCATCTTACATGGTGCATTCTTTCAAACCCCTCCTACTCACTGACCAGTTATCAACATATCATCAACCTAGTTATTCCATACCCGGTTAGGAAAAAATTCACGTCTTTCTAAACCTCCTAGCCTATCGTCTTTCAAGTACGATAGTTAAGTCTCCATAGTTTGGGGAACTCAATTCTATAAGAATATCACTTACGACCATTTCGCTCGACATCTCTCTAACGCATCAATAACAAGAAATAAAAACCCAAAAGAAGCAACTTTTTCTCGAAACCAAACTATTCAAAAATAAAACATAAAAAGTTTATGAAACAAACCAACCACAACAAATTATCCAACTACTATTGCAACAAAACTATAAACATGAATCAAAGAACCAAATTATTAAACCAAAACTAGAATCCGCATAGAAAAGAATGATCCAAAGTTCATAACCAAACAAATTAGGCACACATACTCTCATAGACCAACATTATGCAATGAATAAAAAAATAAAAACCACTTACTAAAATACCAAGTACTGATTATCCCAAACACATACACCTTTTTCTATTCATCAGTAATTCAACTATGAAACTGATGAACAGGAAAAAAAAAAAAAAAAAACCACAGCAGACAGCCACACATAACTATCACCACTACCAGCAATGACAAACATAGTCGCTGTAAACCGAGTTTTCCATAATTCTTACCTACACACATACAGACAAGAAACCTTTGAAACCCAAAGTTGGGCAGATAACCAGGAGATTAAAAGAATAGCCAAAACACTGACTATTGCAACACAAATCCGAGAGAGCCCATATTACTACGAAAGATAACAAGATACATCATTGACAAGAGACCTAAAGAATACAATTTCTAAGCAAACCGACCAAGTCGGCACCAAAATGTGAAAAAAAGACTAAAATGAGATCAACCGCCACAAAAGCATTGAACTTTTGTTGAACAAATATACACACGCAAAGCAAAGAAACAAAGTTGCTAAACCGACTTCCTATCATCATCAAGTCTCAACTTAGACTCCCTTAATTTTTCTTCTAATTAATTTTCCAATCTATCTTTTCCCTCTCGCCCTCTTAGCGGATATCAAAATATCATCAACGGACTTTTTCCACTCTTTGCATCTTTCACAATTTTCAAATACTTCTCAGCGAATTGGTCTTTCAAGCGTGATTGATAAATTCCATGATTTGGGACAATCAAACCCATCAACTACAACTTGTCATCCCATTTTTATCGACCCCAATTGACTTCTTCTAATACACAACTAACAAGAAATGAAGACTCAAAAGGGTAATCTGCAAACAAATCAATTCAACACCAAAATGCAAAACTCCAAGAAACATGATGACCACGAGAACATCGACCAACTATTGTTGCAACAGACATACAAGCATGAGTCCATGAAGTTAGTCTTCTCTCTAAGTTCAGATCCAACAAATTACTCAGAAAGACACTCACAGTTAAACTTTATGCAATGAAATAACAAATAAAACCACTGACTACATATATCAACCAACCTAAAAGTGTACGGTCTTCCCTATTCTCACCTATGATGAATACATACCAACATCCAGCACAGACAACTAAGAGCAGCAACAATGGATAACCATATTCACTATTTACTGTAGCTCAAATCTAATACCAAACATCATTTTGGCCCCAACTCTAGCTCAAATCTAGACAAGTTAAATAGTAACCATGCGAAACAGCCCCCCAATTTCAACCCCATGGCCTTATTTATGTAGGAGCATTTGGAAGGAAAGGAAGGGACGAGATTCGGAGTGGTACAATATCCTTTGTTTCGTTAGTAAAATGGAGATGAAGGGAAGGTAAAATGGATCTCTTTGTTGCCCTCCTTAAAGCAAAATTATTTTACCCTAACAAAATAAAGATTTGGAGGGAAAACTACCTCCCTCCATTTCCTACCCTCTCTTTCCCCTCCCCTCCATTTTTTATCCGCTCAGAGGGCAAATCACAAAGACTACATGGAAATGAGATAGAATCGATAGTGTTATCAAACTCTATCAATGAACTCAAAGTGCTATCATTATCCCACCACCCACAGATCACCAAATTCACAATTGACATTCACATAACTACAACAACAATTCAACATGAAACCTAAAGAATACGATATCTCAGCACAATCATCATCAACAATGCAAAAACCGCCGTGAAAATAGATCAACTGCTGCTAAAGCATCCATCTTTTGTCGAACACACCCATACATATACAAATTCAAAGAAACAAATTGCCAAACTAACCTATAACATCAAATTATACCAACCATTTACTCCAATAATTACGCAGAATTCAACCAAAAATCCTCCTCACAATTTCATAAGCAATATACACGATAAACAAATATAAAACTCCTATGAACAAATATAAATATCAAGCATAACATTAAAACCCAAGTTAAATCAAAATTAAGTCTCCCAAGAGACCAGACCTTCTCACACTAAACTAACGAACTATCAAGTATAAACAGCAAAACATAAAATAAACATCATATAATACGAATTTCAAGCATAAAATTAAAACCCAATTAAAAAAGACAATGAAAAAGATAAAAACATACCAACAGAAGAAGAAGCAATGGCGGAACCACAACCAAAGGTCTTGAAAACAGCTTCAGAAACCTTACCCGTATTCGGGTCAACCTTAATTTGGAGCTTCATAACATCACCACAAGCGGGTGCACCCACCAGACCCGTTCCCACATTCGGGTCATTTTTATCGAATGATCCAACGTTTCTCGGGTTGTTGTAATGATCAACAACCCTCTCATGATATCGTCGAATTATGGATGCACCTTTGATTTGTATTTGGGCTAATTCTATCAGATTCTTGCACCCTTTTCGCATCATTTTTACTTTTTGTTATGATGATAAGAGATATTTATTATCTGGGTTGAAAAGAGATTGTAGAAGTGATCGTAGTATTTAAAAGATCTGTATTTGAGCAAGATGATACGTGTGTAGTTGGGCATTAATTGGGCTCCATTGATTTGATTTGTATTTGGGCTAGTTCTAATAACACTAAAACTTCGCAAATTCTTATTTCAGACGGAACATTTCCGTCTGAAAAATAAGACGAGATTATGTAGTCACTTTTTGATAAAATGTAACCACAGTTTATATCAACTTGTTTTCAATAGTGGTTACATCTAACTGTAAAGTGGTTATAAAATCTCGTCTTATTGCTTCAGACCAAAATGGTCAGTCTAAAGTAAGACCAACTGATAAAACTTTGGGGTGGAAAATTAGGGGTGAGCATCAGTCCAAATCCGACTGGACCAGATCGAACACCGAAAAAAATGATTAGGTGTATCGAAAATCGGACCTAAAAAAATTGGTCTTGAACCAGACGGAATCCGTATTTTCCGGTTTGGTACTATCTTGGACCAAAATGGATCGATATTTAAGATTTTTTAATTTTTTAGTTTATGATAATTAAAATGTAATTTCATTAAATCAAATAAACTAGTTATTAAAGTATCATTAGCATAATTAATCACCAATTTTAAGTTTATAATATTGGTTTAAAGACAAAATACTTTATAATTTTATAAACTTGCAAAAAGTCATTAAACACCTAAATTAAGGTCCACTCGGTCAAATTTAATCGGTCTTGGACTGCACCGGACCGAAAACCGAAACTTCAAAAAGTTTGGACCGATGGCCGAACCTGAATGAATCCCGTCCGGGTTCGATCGAGAACAAATGGTCCGGTTCGCGACATGAACTTGCTCAACCCTAGTGACAATCTCTAAGTTATAGAGAGGCCACCTTTTATATGTTTTTCGTGATCATTTTATTATTGATCATCAGCCAAAATCACTATTCAATTTCGTATCTATTTATATAAGAATTGTACCTATTTTATTATTAATCATGATTTGTATCTATTTCATTACATATAAGAATCGTACCATTTTTCTTTAGTTTTTAAAATGGTCTGTGTGAACTTACTCATCTATCAAAGACGAAGTAAATAATACAACAACATTACCTAACTCTAACCCTAACTTAAACAATTCTGAAATTGCATTCAAATCATAAGAAATATTCAATTCCTACACAAAAGTATGTGTATACAACACTAAAACATTAAGGAAAAATCATACCTAATTGAAATTAATTTTGACATTTTACACATCTTATTTATTAAATAGTTTTACATTTGATGAAAAAAGATGCATGCAAAAAGTTCGTCTTTTCTTAATAATTAGTTTTAAGCCCGTACAAATTTTGCACGGGTTTGATACTTAAACTTATAGAAAATATTTATTTGATGTATAGTTATTGATATAAAATTTTTAATAATCGTTAAAATCAAATACTTCGTACTTCTTTAGTTTCAAAATTCATGAATAACCTAAAATCAAAATTAAAGATTATTATTAATTTCTATGTTATTAAAATTTCATCGAATAAAATTATTACATATTTAATGCAGATATTGTAATAATTTTTGATAAAAATAAAATATTTACAGAAACAACAACAACAATAATAATTTTAATATAAAAGATAAACTAAATTATCAATTTATGCATACTTTCTCAGGCCCTTTTAATATTCACAGATTATAGAGCTGATCAAATGGCCCAGGCCCGCTAGCCCGACCCGGCCCAGCCCGATTTTTCATCGGGCTTGGGCCTTGAATTTTGGCCCGAAAAGCCCACGGCCCGAAGCCCATGGCCCGAATCAAATAATTGGGCCGGGTTTGGGCCGACCTCAAGGCCCGAATTTTGGCCCGGCCCGACCCGAACATATGCAAACTTTAATAGATTTAATAAACCAACTGGCATCTACGGAGGAGTAGTAATCTATTTACCTGTATTATTATGACAAGCCTAAAATTTTAGCCTAAAGAACAAATATCAATTCACAGTAGAACTGCACAACACCGTAATGAAATACTAAAGGTCGGAAGTACATTAGGAGTTTTGTACTGCTGAAAATTGTGCACTTAATTAATCATAAGTCTTTCCCTTTTGTCTTCTTCTCATCTCTAACTTTAAATAAATAATTTCTTGAGATGAGGGAAAAAATGTTATTTGCTTAAATTAGTAATATCTAAATAGTATTATACATGCACATTTCACTTGTAACACCCGGAAATGTACCCTATTTTTCTAGTAGAAATATTTTACGAAACCTTTTCAGCAAATTTAAGTTTTAATTTATAATTTTATGTTCCGAGTCGAATTTAGAATTTCCGAGTTCGTATTTGGAATTTCTGTGAGATTCCATAAAAATCCCGTCTTAAGGCGAGTTTGACTTTTCTTGACTTTTGAGTCGAGTTTGACTTTTCTTGACTTTTGAGTCGAGTTTGACTTTTCGTGACTTTTGAGCCGTCTTTGACTTTTGTTGACTTTCCGACTCACCCTTTACTTATACTCCCTCATAACCCTTTTTCCCTCATCTTTTTCCACTTACTTCTTCTCCTTCTTCTTCATCATGTAAACAAAACCCTAAACCCATTTTCAATCAAACTCAAACTCCTCACTACTCATCCATTTCTTGCTCAAATCCGTTTATTTCTGTCTTAATCTTCCGCTCTCATTGTCCTCTACCTTATTTGGTAATAAAATTTCCGTCTTTCTCGCTTTTCAATTTATCCGTCTTTCTCAAAGGTGAATTATATTCATCTTTTGTCGTCTTTGTTTAGGTTCAGACTTTCTAGACCCGACAAAGTTTACTAACTAGTGGAGGAAGGCTTAGAAATCGTTTAAAGACGCTTAAAGGTAACGGTGAAGGGTTACTCGGTATCATTTACGTGTTTTACATGCTTTATATGCTAGGATTCGTATTTAGAATACGATAAGTAAGTTAGGAATTATGTTATGGATAATGATTGTTGTTGTTTTATGATTGTTGATGATGAATAGTGATTGTTGATAGTTATTAGAGAGGAATTATGAGAATTGGAAATGATAGGATTGAATTTTGTTGAAGGCTCTCGGGTGAATTGGTAACAGAGTGTTTCACGGTCGTGAGATGTCATTTCACGGTCGTGAAACTCATTTCACGGTCGTGAAATACAAGTCACGGTCGTGACTTGTGCAGTTTCACTCCACTGACCCTTTTTGGTAGAATGATCATATCTCCTTCGTTACTTGCTTGTTTTGGGCTTGTGACCATTCATTGGAACCGTAAGAGGATACGCTATCACCTCGACTTGGAATTTCTGTATTTACATGTCTAGAACTCTAGTTATGACAGTTTGAAGTGAACCCTTGTTTTAGTTAGTTTCCAAACTTGTTGTTTTGGAGAGGTATCTATGTTTCCTATTTATTATGCTTCTTAAACTTGGTCAAATGCTTAGGTATCATGTATTGATTCATGTTTTGGATATATGATATTCTCATTCGCTTGTATCACATGTTTTGTGACGGTTTTTGCTATGTCCCACTTTGAGTCGGTTTTTACAAATGATACGGTTTGAGCACGATTTTGTCTTGTGCTTTGTACTCTCATTCCCTTTGCTACCTTCCCGTTCGTAAGGCTGGAATGTCGGAACGGAGAGGTATCCTACTGCTTAATTGCATGTGTAGTGGGCATACGACGACGTTGTTGGGAGTTGAACGCTATGCGTTGTTCGACCCGGCCGTCAAATTTTTTCTACTTGCGAGGCTGGTGTTATTGCATGTAGCGTACTAGCTTGACTTTTGACTATAGATCTCTTTCCCCTCTTTTCGTGAGGTTGACCCGAATTTGGGGTACTTCGACGTCTTTGTATGATCAGTCTGGGATGTGGAACGTCTTACCACATGTCGAATCGGAACATGTCTTATTCCGAGAGTCTGGCCAGGTTTAGTTTTGGATGTGGAACGTCTTACCACATGTCAAATCGGAACATGTCTTATTCCGAGAGTCTGGCCAGGTTTAGACTAGGACCGTATTATTATCGTCGTCCTACCGAGAGGATTAGAGTCTTGTGTGTACGAAACGTCTTATCGTACATGATTCCGGGAAACGTCTTATCCCGTGAATTTGTTTGTCTAGGTCATGAGTATACGAAATGTCTTATCGTATACGGTTCAGGGAAACGTCTTATCCTGTGGACTTCCATTGGCTTGTCTTGCTATTGTACACGATGCTAGTGCGTTACATTTACCGTGAGAGATGTCGTCATTGTGTCGTTGTGTTTAGATGGATGATTAAATGAATGATTATATGATTGATCATTGAATGATTTGGCATGGTTTGTTTGTCGAGTCTCAATCTTATAAAACTTATACTGCTAACGGTGAGATGTAAGCCCTAGTGAGCGTATTCGGTTGCCTAAGAGTGTCCTCCCCGAGTCTTTGAATATCATGATGGATTCGGATTGATGCCTCTTACGTTCTTATCATTATCTATAGAATTGCCTATCTATTCTTATCGCAACTCACATGTATGTATATATATGCATGCTTTACTTTTGTATTTCCTTCTATGTACGTTTGATGTGATATGGCCGGGAGAACCCGGAGTTACTCCCCACTGATTGTGGCGTTCATGTTTTTCATGAATGAACTGGTTGCTTGCTTTGGATGGCTTTTTGCTTGTGGTATTTTGGGTTCGGGTGTGAGCTAGCGGGCGTTGTCCCTGGATGAAACACCTCTAGACGCTTATTAGCTAGTTTGCTAATCACTTGTTCTTTGCTAACATTTTGAGAGACCCCGTCTCTTTGTTGTATTTCGTACTTAGTTTGTAATATTTTGACACTCCTCGTTTTATCTATCTTGCATGTATAAAAGTTTTTAAAATACCGTTTTTCCGCAAATTATTTCACATGCTTGTATGTTTTATATTTCCGCATTCGCGAGGGTTGTCACAGAAAGAGTATTTTTATATTTATCAAAAATTTTAATAGAGGATGTATTTATGAGATTCTATTGGTTAGTAATACAACTTATGGGTTGTCATGCTACCTAGGGTTTCTAATATATTCTATCTCAATTTGTTGTTAACCTATTAATCCCACCTAGGGTTTCGTGTAAACCAAGGATTGTGCCTCCTATGGTTGCGTGCTCCTAGGGTTTCGTGTAGATAGGAATTTCGGCCACATTAGGTTGTTTTCCTTGTTTACCTTAACCTAGGATTCTAATATATCTTTACAACAATATTTTGAGATATTAAAGATAAATATATTTCTAAAAGATAAACCAAATAATATTTGAAGATATTAAGGATAAATATCTTTCTTAAATATTAAGCTAGGGTTTTAGATTTTATATCTCCTATGCTTCTATTATAAATACTCCTTCCCATCTCAATCATAAAAACGGCACACACACACACACACATTGAGAGAATTTTCCAAAATCGTTTTAAAGCAAACCTTGAGCAAAATATCTATTATTTTTAGTGTTTGTTTTACGAAAAAGTCGTGCATCACATATTATCAATCGCTTGCGTGAAATACGTTATTAGATAATAGTACATCACATAATCTTCTTTAACGAGAATCTGTGTGAGTTATATTGTACCTTCTTATTAACGAAAGATAGTATAGAGTATTTAGCGATACTCACCTTGAGTTATAATCATATCTGATTATACGAGTGGGTTGATAATTTTTGTAATCCGGAGAAAGGTACTAAAGATTATTAATAAAAAATAGTGGACGTAGGTTTCGACTTGTGAAACTGAACCACTTCAAAAATACGTGTGCCTCTCTTTACTTTCTTTATTTTCGTTATTTCGTTACTTGTGCCTACTTTGATTAATTAATTAGTTGATTTTAATCTATAAGATCAATTAATTATTTACATATCATAAAAATCGAAAAAGTGGGGCTAGTTTTTGATACTCAATTCACCCCCCCCCTCTTTCGTATTCGATCAATAGACTCTACATACAGGTATCATAAAATAAGCAAAACTATCCATGTCCTCTTGTGGAATAAATGATATGTATTCTCTTTTTTACCAAAAAGTTATTAACCTCTGACTACTTCATCTTCTCTGTTATAAAGGTTTCTTATAATGGTTTCTTGTAATGGAATCCTCTAGTCCTAGTTTAATTAACACTATATATTGAGAAGTAAAACTTATACTATATATGAATCTGAATACGTAAGCTTCAAGGTGAATGAATAATTGATGTATAAGAGATGGATCTGCACTTTTATCTTTAAACTGGGTATTTAAGGTCTACTCCTATTTTTTAATCTAATCTGAATTCACGCTAATCTGCATTGTGTTTTCGGAATTCACGCTAATCTGCACTTTTATCTTTAAAATGGGTATTTAGACTTGGTCATTGGTCTTTAACTCAAGTGGTGCATATATTCATGTTTAGTTCAAAATTAGCTCAAAAACTAGTATTATATTATAGGGAATTATCTTTTTCTAGGCTCTTTTTTCACTTATATTTGACAAGCCGTTGACTCCTGTAATTGCTGATGTTTTGCGCGGGATGAAATTTTTCGGTTTTGTAGGTGATGCGTGTATTTTATATAGACTTTTTAGTCCATTTATGCATGCATTTCTATGTCATTTAGGTGATATTATCTCACTATATGCCCCTGATAAGTAATATTTTGTTCGGATTTATCCCCCGTTTTAGCTCGATTTCTATACGATTTATGCACTTTGTTAAGTGATTAACGAGCTAGTATTTCTATTCTAGTTGTTTTGCGTGTTTTGACTCATTTTATAGGAAATGAAGCGGTTTTGCTATATTTTCCTACTTTATGGAGCAAAGACACTAGGATACGAGTTTTCAAGGAATTGATGATAGCCAGTTCACGATTTGATTACGATTCCGCTACATCCTTCCTCGAATGAACTGAATTTGGATTTTGGCTTTGAACTTTAAAAGGAAATATCAACCCAAGTCAAGAGAAGATCAGCCCAAGCCCAATTCCGCATTCCATTGACCAAGACCAAGGCATAGGATTCCGTGCCTAAGATGAAAAGACGGAAAATCCATCTTACACAAAAACCCGATCGGATTACCCATTACCCGATCGGGTATTTCTGCAAGAGGACGTTACTTGGCTCTTCTTCAAACCGAGCTTAAATGAGTACATTAATGCATTGACTAGGGTACGAATTTGGACGAGGGATCAGCAGCCATGCATCCCTATAAAAGCCAATGATCATCTAAGCATCCAAGCATCAAATCTTATATCTAAGCATTTTTTATCTCATATCATATATATCTTAGCATCTTTTTACTTTCATACAATAACATATTTCATAGTTTATGTGACAACCCTCGCGAATGCGGAAATATAAAACATACAAGCATGTGATTTAATTTGCGGAAATACGGTATTTTAAAAACTTGTATACATGCAAGATAGAAAATACGAGGAGTGTCATAACA
>JAIUZE010073961.1:0-73417 GCA_022085475.1 Heliosperma pusillum
TTTTTGATTTATTTTTATTTAGATTTATTAAGATTTATCATAAGTTAATATAATTATTTTGAATTTATTCGGAATTTAAAGAATAACGTTTACGGTTTTAACCGAACGTCATTTAACTATTCCCGACGCATCGTAAAGCGCGCAACAAAATCGAAACTCGAATTTGGCATGAGTCACGCGCCCATGTCATCGTTTTCCACTCACGTTAGATATTTTAATTCTTTTGATTAAATTAATAAGAATATCTAAGATATTTTCAACTTTATCGATCAGTTCACGAAAATTACGCAAATCGCTCAAAATCAGACCCGCTTTCTCTCCTATCCTCACGGTTTTTCTTCTCTCTTTGACCTTGATATTTTCTTTCTTTTCATTACAATAACATAATATCTTGATATTTAATTCAATTAACTTAATATCTAATTAATTACGGTAATATAATGATTATACCGGGTCAATTCCATAACAACAATTTCAAAACCCAACTCACTATTTTGGCCTATATTTACACGGCACTCATCCACTCATTCCTACTCACAAACAACTTTTCATTTTTCAACAAATCAAATTAAGATCAAAATATCACTTTCTTTAATCGGTCTTGAGCGTTCTTCGCGTTCTTCATCCGTTCTTCATCGTTCTTGAGCAAAACCTTCATAAAACCTTCATTTCTTAATTAAATCCGTCCTAACTTATATTTCTAGGACCTCCTCTTCGCTCCCCATCTTCAAGTATGTTTTATTTCCAATTCCGACAAAATCGTTTTCAAGACTTTAATTATGGAAAATCATATTTTAAGTTCTAATAATGTTTTCTTGTCATTTCTTATAGGGGGAGATTTTGAAGAAGTACAGTTTGGAGACTCGTATATCTTGGGTGAAGATTAGTAGACGGGTTTCTTAGTTCTTAGTTCTTATATTTTGGTGCTACTTGATTTTAGCTAGCTAAGGTAACGATTCCGAGTTACTCGACGAATAATGTTACATATCGTTAGTTGTTGTTTATGGTTTACGGTTTTTGATTAGTAACATGATAAGTAATCCTTTTTATATGTTGTATGGAATTTTCATGGGGTTTAGTGTTCTTGATGATTTTGGATGATCTATTTATAATCATGATTTAATATGCATGATGGTTGAATTGGATGTTAAAAATGGATGTTGTTAATTAAAATGATGTTAGGAGTAATTTGGGGTGGTGGTTGTGGTGGCCGTGGAAGTGGCCGGGTATGGTGGTTGGTGAACCGGCCGGTTCATGCTGGTCAGACCGGTTCAGGCCGGTCCAGCCGGTCTGGGTTGGTCCTTGGTGGGTCCGGGTTTTGGTCTTTGGGTTGTGTCGATGTTTGATTGTTTAATTGTTGTTTTGACGAGTCTTAATTATGTTAAAGCATGCGGGAAATATTAGGAAAACGGTTTTAGTAAAGTTGGAAAAATAAACCAAAACAGCCCAAACAGGCCGTGGGGCCCATCCAGGCCCATGTGGGGTCCGGCCCAACTCAGCCAGTGGGTCCCACTTTGGGACTTGTGGCGGTTTTTGAGTTATCGTTATTTTTATCGTGTTTTGTAATATTTAACAAGTGGGAAATATTAATAAGTAAATTATTTAATTAAAAGTATTTTTCATAAAATTATTATTTCTCACATGTTAGAAATTATAAGACGAGATCGTAGTTTAATTTGATATCCTTTAAGTCAAGCGGGGGGTTACGTAAGATTTAATAATTCACATGTTAGAAGTTTTAATGAAATAGCATGTAATGAATATGTTGATTTTATGTTCAAGCCTCGAGGGCTAAGACTCTGTTTCTAGCCGGTTTGACCAAACGGGTTTGGTCAAACTAATATCTAGTCAGCCCCGTTTTGACTGATGACCCGTCGCGGGACTCGGGTCGGGGATTTGTCTTCAAGTAAGGTTGTATTTAATTAATGAATTAGCCTTAGTAGATATGAGGCGATATGTTATTTGATTATGATTTATATGCAATTAGTCACATGTTGGGAAAGTGTTTCCGTGACTGTTTGATTCTATGGTTGGTGTCGTGTTGACTAAGTACCCATAGAGAATTATGAGTATATGGCGTCTTGACCATTCTAATTCTAAATGAGTAGCTTGAACCATGACATTGATAGGCCTTACTATCTTTAACGAGTATATAGTTCACTGCTTGATAGCTTTTGTGTCACTGACTTGGGCCTTTTGATACCAAGCCGGGGGCATGGCTGCCTAATTGCTTCCACTTTGTGAATGGAGCCAGCTTAAGTACTAGCCATCTCTGCTTAGGGGGTCGCCTAGTAGAGTTTCTCATGTACGGTTATGTCATGGGACGGGGAATGGAATAGCTGTTGTCGCTAGGTCTGATCAGTCTAGGACTAGGATGTTTTCCTACCTTGTGGTATAGACTCGAGTTACAGAAGTCTTCTATCGATGGTCCTAAGAACTTATGCCTGTTTTCTAGACGATTGGTCTTTCATGTTTGTATGAGATCTATGAAATCTTAGAAGTGAGATGCAGCCGGCTAAGATTGATAG
The DNA here is from genome assembly GCA_022085475.1 of Heliosperma pusillum. Taxonomy (NCBI): domain Eukaryota; kingdom Viridiplantae; phylum Streptophyta; class Magnoliopsida; order Caryophyllales; family Caryophyllaceae; genus Heliosperma; species Heliosperma pusillum. The sequence goes on from JAIUZE010073961.1 coordinate 2,529, forward strand.
AGTTTGGATTACCGATTGTTAACTGATTCACATGATTACGTGTTGATTAGGGTTTGAGTGTATCATGGCCATGTTACAATGGTAACCTCTGAGCTAGCATACCAGCTTCCCTACCTAGTGTTATATTTTATTATCGGATTCACATGATAGCTTTCATATGATAGGTTATATGTTAGTTAATTGTTTCATAACATGAAAAGCATATCATATATGTTAAGGTTTTGTATTTTCCATATACATTGCTTTTATGTTATTCATGTTTCATTAAACTCGACATTTCGTGGCTGGGAGAACTCGGAGTTACTCCCCACTGACTGTGGCTTCCGTGTTTATATTTAATGCGGTCGAACAGGTGGTGAATGCATATTTGGGGTACATTGACGAGCTAGCGAGCGAAGTATTTACCTTGGACCTATATTCGGTTCTTAGATTGTATATTATTATACACTCTTTTATTTCCGTATTTATACGGGAGATATGTCTCCCGTCTTGTATAATTTTTATGTATAATATTATTTTCCTTTTGTATGAACCCTTTTTATTTATGACACCTTTTATTGTATTCTTATCTTTTATCTAGTTAAATTATTTTTTCTTTCCGCAAATTTGAGGGTGGCACATGCGGACACAGTCATACAATCTTGTCTTATTCTAGCCAGTCACGCAGGTTCAAAAAATAAATATGACGAATTTAATTGCTACTGATTAAACAATTTCCAGCCGCAAAATCTCAAAACGTCTTCTCGCTAATGACTTTGTTAAAATGTCAGCCCATTGATTTTCAGTACTACAAAATTCGAGTTTAATGTTGCCATTTTCTACATGGTCACGTAAAAAATGATGTCTAATGTCTATATGCTTAGTACGAGAATGCTGAGCTGGATTCTTAGAAATAACAATAGCACTCGTATTATCACAAAATACAGGCATACAACCAACATTGACACCGTAATCACATAGTTGTTGCTTTAACCAAAGTAGTTGGGAACATACCAGTCCTGCAGCGATATATTCGGCTTCTGCAGTAGATAATGCAACCGAATTTTGCTTCTTTGATCCCCAAGTAATTATGCATGGTCCAACAAACGTAGCGAACCCAGAGGTACTTTTTCTATATAAAGAACATCCTGCATAATCTGCATCTGAATATCCTACTAGATCGAAATTACACTCAAGTGGATACCACAAATATAAATTAGATGTACCAATTAAATATCTCAAGATACGTTTAACTGCAATCATATGTGACTCTTTAGGACATGGTTGAAATCGAGCACAGACACATACGCTAAACATAATGTCAGGTCTACTTGCAGTTAAATATAATAAAGAACCAATCATACCTCGATATTTAGTCTCATCTACAGACTTACCATTTTCGTCTAAGGTAAACTTTTTGTCAGTTACCATAGGCGTGTCCATTGGATGAGCGTTTTCCATACCAAATTTTCTGATTAGCTCCTTGACATATTTTTGTTAGTGAATCTTTATTCCTTCCTTCGTTTGTTCAATTTGCAATCCTAGGAAGAATTTAAATTCTCCCATCATGCTCATTTCAAATTCTGAGGTCATAAGATCTAAAAAATACTTGCACAATTTATTGTTAGTAGAACCAAAAATAATATCGTCTACATAAATTTGAGCAACAAGTAAATCAGAACCCTCGGATTTTAAAAATAGGGTTTTGTCGACAGATCCTCTTTTAAAATTGTTTTGTAATAAAAATTTGGACAATCTGTCGTACCAAGCCCTAGGCGCTTGTTTCAAACCATATAAAGCTTTATCGAGTTTAAAAACATGGTTTTGAAATTTGTTTTTTAAAAATCCGGAAGGTCGTTCAACAAAAACCTCTTCTTCCAAATAACCGTTAAGGAAAGCTGTCTTAACGTCCTTTTGGAGCAGTTTCATTCCTTTATGAGCTGCAAAGGCGATGAGCAAGCGAATAGCTTCAAGTCTTGCTACTGGTGCGAATGTCTCGTCATAATCAATCCCTTCTTGTTGATTATAACCTTGAACGACCAATCGAGCCTTGTTACGAACTATAACTCCTGAGTCATCCAATTTATTTGTGAATACCCATCGAGTACCAATCATAGTTCGATTATTAGGACGTGGCACTAGGTGCCAGACTATATTACGTTCAAACTTTTGAAGCTCCTCTTGCATTGCCACAATCCAGTCGGATTCTGAAAGTGCTTCTTTGATGTTGGTAGGCTCTATGGTAGACAGAAAGGAATAGAATGAACAAAAGTTATTTAAAGTTCGTGTAGTTTGATCTCCCTTATTCAAACTTCCTAGGATACTATCCATAGGATGAGAACTCTTATATTTCCATTTCTTAGAGTTCCTAGGCTCATCATCATCTGTTGAACTCTCACTTTCCTCAAATGATTCAGAATCAAGATTGGTTCCCCCTGAGTTGGACTCTGGGGTTATAGCCAAAGTTGGTACAACTTCAGTTACAACATCTTGACCTGAGTTCAAAGTTATAGCATCATCAGCTATACCTTCGGTTTCATTTTCCTTATTTTGAGAAGAGACATTTGTATCATCAACAATTGTCTCAGTTCTCTTTTCAAGGTCATTTGCGGATTTATCAAGTTCATCATTGATTCCTTCAATAACTTCTTCATTGATTTCTGGCTCGTCTTCTCTTGAAAGGCGAAAGTCTGGATCATTCATGTCTTCGTCTTTATTCTGTTCAGCTTGCTCAGGCACATTATCTTCATCAAATACGACATGAACACTTTCTTCTATGCACAAAGTTCTTTTGTTAAAAACTTTAACAACTTTACTATGATTAGAATAACCAACAAACACAGCTTCGTCACTTCGTGGATCAAATTTGCTCAAATTACTTTTTCCATTATTATGGACAAAACATTTACTCCCGAAGCAACAAAGGTGAGCTATATTGGGTTTTATCCCTCTTAAAAGTTCATAGGGAGTCTTTTTTAGAATTGGTCTAATCATAGCTCTATTGTGCACGTAGCATGCAGTACTAATGGCTTCAGCCCAAAAGCTCTTAGGAAGGCCACTACACAATAACATAGTGCGGGCCATGTCCTCTAATGTTCTATTCATACGTTCCACGACACCATTTTGTTGTGGGGTTCGTGGTGCAGAAAAGTTATGTCCTACACCATTCTCCCTACAATATTCTATAAAGGCTTGATTATCAAATTCGGTGCCATGATCCGTAAGAATGGAAACTAACTTTTTATCATACTTGTTTTGGGCGAGCTTCATTAGTACTACAAACTCATCGAAAGTTTCATCTTTAGTAAATAGAAAGATAGGTCATACGTACCTTGAGTAGTCGTCGACTAGGACGAATACGTACCTTGATCCACCGCGGCTTCTGTTTTTCATAGGTCCACACAAATCAATGTGTACCAACTCAAGTGGACGCTCTGTACTTACTACTCGTTTTGGTTTGAATGAAGATCTAACTTGTTTACAACGGGCACATGGGTCACACATCTTCTCTTGTTCGAATTTGATTGAGGGTAAACCCTCAACTAAATCCCACAATTTGAGTTTCTTTAAAATTGTTGGACTGATGTGTGCAAACCTCTTGTGCCACAAGCATGAATCATCTATAGTAACTTTCATGCACGTAAAGGAACTTGTAGTGACTTTGTTTAAATCAATCACATACACGTTCCTAATTGTAGTGACTTGTAGTGACAGATGTGTACTCGAAAGCTATGTCAGATAACCATCTGAACTCATTATTTCTAATCTCATCACGTTGAGGTTCAGGTTCAAACTCATTAACACTAGACACGTCATGTTCTTTAACAAAATCAGTTTGATTTTGTTGTCGTTGACATATTTAACGCAATCCTCTTTAACATGATCGTTGTGACCACAATAATTGCAAATCAGATATTCTGAAAGATTGACATACTTCCTTCTTCTGAAATCACGGTCAGAAGGAGTGGATTTGCATTTATCATGGTCTCTACGACTATAGCATTCATGACCTAGACCCATCTTCATGTTATAGTTAGACTGTTCGGTAAGGAAGTCTAAGACCTTCTGACTTCCTTCCCATTTATCATGAACTTTTCGTGCATGTAGGAGCAATTCCTTCAAAGACTGAATTTCTTTTTCACATAACGAATGGTCTACATTCGAGTCTTTGGAGGGATTGTTCTTTTTAAAGTTTTCACGAAAATCGTTAAAACGTTTGTTCAAGATAAATTTCTCCTCATTATGTTGACTTTTGGCTTGGGAGAATTCAGCCTTTACATCAATCAATTGCTGAGAAAGAAAAGAGTTTTCTTTCTTGTGATCAATGATAACAACTTCCTTTGCCTTAGCTTCAGATTGTAAAAGCTCATTGACTTTCTTCAATTCTAAAGTTATTGCTTCATTAGCTATAACTTTGGCTTGAAGATGCTTAATGTTGAGTTTTAACTCTGAGATTATAGCTTCATTAGCTATAACTTTAGACTCAAGAGCTTCTTTCTCAACATTTGTCATGTCTGAAGTTATAGCTGAAGTTGCCATAACTTTAAACTTAAGCTTTTTCGCTTTGGCCTTTAGAAGTTGGTTTTCCTCAGCATTGTTAAGAATTTGTTCTTTAAGATCTTTTAATTCAAGACTCTGTTCATGACAATGATCTAAGGCTTCTTCAAAATATTTAATTAAAGACTTCTTGGACAAATTTTTAACTTGCTTTTTAAGTTCAAGATGACTAACCTCTTCATCATCTTCTTAATCTGGTTCTGAATCTGAGTTGCTAACAAGACACATCTCGGATTCGCTTTCATTGTCACTGTCTGAAATTAGGTCAAGACTGACGTTGCTCAGACACAGGTTGGCGACTTTTTCTTCCTCTGACTCTTCGTCTTCTTTGTAAAGATCTCCCCAGCAATAAGCCATCATGACTTTCTTGAATTCCTTCTTGGTTTTGTCTCATTGATTTTTGTCTTTGATTTTCTTCCTTGTGGGGCAATCCTTGATCATGTGATCATTATCCCCACATTTGAAGAAACCACGACTTGAGAGAGACCCTTTTGACTCAATTGGCTTCTTAGAAGATTTGTTTGTATTATTGTTAAACGTTTTTCCGTGTGGTTTATTAAAGAATTTTTTCCTAAAACGTCTAGCAAATAACACTGTTTCATCTTCAAGATCCGAATCTTGTTTTTCACTAGACTCGGCTTGTAAAGCCACTTTCGTACTATTACTATCATTTGCCTCATCCTCATCAAGAGTAATCTCGTGAGCCATTAGGGTTCCGAGTAGCTCTTGATACGATAGGTTAGATAGGTCTTTACATTTCTCAATTACCGTCACCTTAGGTCTCCATCGTTTAGATAGACTTCTAAGGATCTTCCTGGCAATTTCCTCGGAGTCAAAAGTTTTTCCAAGATTTTTTAATTCATTAATGATACTAAAGAAGCGAGTGGACATGCTGTCAAGCGATTCATTGTGTTCTATAGAGAACAATTCGTATTTTCGCATTAGTAATGCAATACGTTGCTTTTTGACAACAATTGTTCCCTCATAGGCTAACTCTAGACCATCCCATATTTCCTTGGCCGTAGAACTAGATGAGAAACGGTGAAATTCAGTATGAGTCATGCCGTTTTGCAACAGACTGATAGCCTTTGAATTTTTCTCAGCTTTCTTATAATTTTCCTCAACATAGTCATCTTCTTTCTTTTCGATAGGAGTGCCAGTAACAGATCCAAGCATGATCTTATTAGGGCCATTCTTAATGATTAGCCAACACTCCCAATCGTTACCCTTTATGTAATGGGTCATCATATTTTTCCATAAACTGTAGTTCTTCCCATCGAATACGGGACACTTCAGATGTTTGAAATCCATTAAAATAAAATTAAATGCAGCGAAAAACAAATAAAAATAAAAGGATAAAATGGATCAGACTCCTTGCTGTAAGGCAATCAAGAGCACGAGGCTCTGATACCAATTGTAGAGTCTATTGATCGAATACGAAAGAGGGGGGGGGGGGGTGGGGTGAATTATGTATTAAAAACTAGCCCCACTTTTTCGATTTATATGATATGTAATTAATTATTTGATCTTATGAATTAAAATCAACTAATTAATTAATCAAAGTAAGCGCAAGTAACGAAATAACGAAAAGTAAAGAGAGTAGAGAGAGGCACACGGATTTTTGAAGTGGTTCAGTTTCACACGTTGAAACCTACGTCCACTATTCTCGATTAATAATTCTTAGTACCTTTCTACTGATTACAAAAATTATCAACCCACTCGTATAATCAACACTATGATTATAACTCAAGGTGAGTATCGCTAAATACTCTATACTATCTTACGCAAATAAGAAAGTACAATATAACTCACACAGATTCCCGTTAAAGAATTTTAAGATTATAATGATGTACTATTACCCAATAACGTATTTCACTCAAGCGATTGATAATAATTGATGCACGACTCTTTGGAAAAACAAACTCTAAAAATAATAAATATTTTGCTCAAAGGTTTGCTTTAAAACGATTTCGGAAAATACTCTCAAGTATGTGTGTCGTGTTGTACTCGTGTATATTTCGTGTGTTTCACAATTGAGATGTGAAGGAGTATTTATAGTAAAAGAAGCATAGTTGATCTAAAACCCTAACATAATATTTAAGAAAGATATTTATCTTTAATACCATAAAATAATATTTGCTTTATCTTTTAGAAATATCTTTATCTCAAAATATTATTTGGTTTATCTTATAGAAAAAATATTTATCTTTAATATCTCAAAATATTGTTGTAAAGATATAGTAGAATCCTAGATTAAGGTAAACAAGGAAAACAGCCTAAGTAGGCAGAAATATCCTAGCTACACGAAACCCTAGGAGGCACGCAACCCTAGGTGGCACAATCCCTTGATTTCCACGAAACCCTAGGTGGCTCAAACCCTAGGTGGGCTTATTAGGTTAACAACAAATTGAGATAGAATATATTAGAAACCCTAGGTAGCATGACAACCCATAAGTTGTATTACTAACCAATAGAATCTCATAAATATATTCTTTATTAAAAATTTTGATAAATGTAAAAATACTCATTCACTTTTGAAAACATTTAAAATATTTTATTTCCAAAATCATGCATCAACATTTATCATCCAAAGTTATAGGCTAAAGCTATAACTTTGAACACAAAATCTCTCGAATCGAATAGTTACCGAATGACGACCTATACTATCTAATCTTCACAAAGATCTTCAGTATACGGATCATCTCTTCATCTTGATCACAAAGACCTTCCATCTCGAGTCTTGTGTTGTTTGAGGTAGATCTTGCTTGAAGCGATTTTCTTTAAAGTTATGACTGGGTAGCTATAACTTCCATGTAGACTACCAAAGTTATTCCTGAAGTTGTTATAACTTCGATCTTCTTTCTTCTCATAATTGTTGCTAGCTATAATAAGACTAAAGCACACAATTACACGTATATGATATATCAAGTAAAGCACATTATCAAACTATAAAATAGGTCCAACATTATTGTTGTGGGGTAAAGTGATTAAAATAAGATAAAGTATGTGTATTGTGGGGTATTGTTGTGGGGTGATGTGATTAAAATAAGTATAAAAGTTTACCAAAAAAGGAAAGGGGGAAGGTATTGTGAATAGATGAAAATGGAAAGGGGGAATGTTATTATGAATAGGAGGGAGTACAAACTAATGCAAATGCTCTAGTGAACTACGTGACAATTAATCTAATGAAACCCCCTAACAGCACATAAGTCACACAACCGCCAATTCATCAAAATCCACATCGCAATCATAAACAATTCCTCCAAACTCCTCATGTGATAAGAAGTAAAGAAAGAAAGAAGGGGAAGGAATAAGAACGATCATACCATGGCGGTCTTCTTAATCCCTTCTATAAGTCTCTTAAGGAAGGTGTAGCGGACTTATGTATGGAGGTTAGAGGAAAAAACAATGCAAATATATACAAACTAAGATATAAACAAGCTAATTTTTAGGATTTTTCATATTTTTTTCTTTTTTTTGGATTTTTGAATAATTTTAAATGCAAAATAAAACATGTTTTTGGGTTTTTTTCAAATTATCAAAATAATTCCCCATCCCCCACATAGGAACATACATTGTCCCTAATGTATGAAATGGGATTATTGAAAGTAAAAAAAGACATGTTTTTGGATTTTTGAATGGTTTTCTAAAAGGAAAAGAACATGTTTTTGTGTTTTTTAAATATTTTGAAAAATAAAAACTTGTTTTTGGGTTTTTAATTTTTGATGAATGTTCACAATATAAACAATATACACAAGAGGGTTAGTTATGCAAATGAACTAATTTTATATGAAATGCATGGACTAATCAATATTCCTAAAACTAAATGCAAAGTGATATAATACAAAGTGCATGATCTAAGTGAATGCAAGCTAAACAATATGCTAATCTAGAGTCTCGTTGCGGTGGTAATGTGAATAAATGCAATGCCTGTCATGGGGGTACCTACCACAGGAAAGTCAAAAAATGGCACCTAAAAGTGCAACTACGTGATGCATGAGAATTATCTAAATGCAATGAATGTGGTTTGTTAATTTGGATTTTCCATAAAGGAGCAAAAGATTGGTGTCCGATGGGATGGACACCCGCCTCCAATGTTACCGAGGCCAACCAACACAACAATAAACAATTGACAAGTTAAAGGTGCAACTCAAGTCAATCAAAGAGAGAAGAGAAGGAAACATGCACTAGAGGGGAGGGGGTAGATGCTAAACAAGCCACCTAGACACCACTCCAACTCTTCCTATTATCAAACAAAAACGCAAATCCTCCTCAAAAGGTCTCCATCTCATCCTCAACATTCTCATCCCCACCACCACCACCACCGTCTTCCCGATCCCTGTGGTCTCCCCCGGTCTCCATGCCGTATATCCCTCCCTGGTTTCCATGGTTGGGGAACAACAAATCACGTTGTGCCCAGCTTGGCAAAAAACCGTTCGGGTCAATGTACCCTTGGTTAGCCAGCAAGTAATAGTTGGGGTAGGTGGCATAGTAGTTGTTCACCCGGTCTTCATGCATGTTCAAATGCATGTTCTGCATGAGACCGGTTAGGTAGTCACTTTGGGGGGAGATGGTAGGTCGGGGTGAACATACCCCTGGTACTCAAAGGGGTAGGGGGGAATATTCACAAAACTGGGTTGGGGATAGGGTGCTTGAAAATGTGGTAAAGGAAAAGGAGGAACAGGCAACGTCACTTGAGGTGCGGGTTGACTCTGTGTAGGTCTCGGTCGGGGTCGAGGTTGCTGAGGGGATGATAAGCGATATTTTGTACTAATTTATCCCCCGTTTTAGCTCGATTTCTATATGATTTATGCACTTTGTTAAGTGATTAACGAGCTAATATTACTATTCTAGTTGTTTTGTGTGCTTTGTCTCGTTTTATAGGAAATGAAGCCGTTTTGCTATATTTTCTTACTTTATGGAGCAAAGGCACTAGAATACAAGTTTACGAGGAACCGATGATAGCATTTTCACGATTTGACTACGATTCCGCTACATCCTTCCTCAAGTGGACTCATCTTGGACTTTGACTTTGTTTCTCAAAGGAAAACATCAACCCAAGCCAAAGGAAGACTAGCCCAAGCCCAATTACGTGCTGCATTGACCAAGACCAAGGCATAGGATTCCGTGCCCAAAGAAGAACTTGGAAGAGACGGAAAAATCCATCAGGGTCACATACCCGATCGGATTTACCACATACCCGATCGGGTATGTCTCCTGATGAACGTCTCTTGGCTCTTCTTCTACCAAGCTTTAATGGAGTGCTTTGTTGCTTTGTCTAGGGTACGAATTTGGACGCAGATGAGCAGCTATGCAGCCCTATAAAAGCCAAGGATCATCTCATGAGAAAACACACAATTTAGAAGAGAACACAATTAGCATACAATCATAACACATTACATATTTCTTTCATAGAAGTTTTAGATTATAGTTTATAGTTTATGCAATCTTAGACTATTTTTATAGCAATTTCCAAGTACTTTTCTAGTGTTTCTATAAGCATTTGTCATTATATTGGGTTGGATATTTGTTCTTTGCTTTCTTTCTTGCATAATTGTACTCCAATCCCGGTAATTTTCTATCCTTTATTTACGCAATTTTCGACATCATTATTTTCTCTTCATAGTATTTATGTTAGTTATATTGTTTTCATCATCATATTAAGTCCATGAACTATAATCTCATTAGTCTCGCTTTTATATTATTGTTGGTAGGAAATCCATATAAAAGTAATCTAGTTGAAACCAAAATATCGTTTAATATGTCATATTCTATTTTGCCTAATCATATAATAATCATCATAAAGTTCATCATTAGAATCATTACTAATATAATCTTGATCACCTTAATCATTTTAGTACTTTTATTTCGTAGTTTAATTTTGCTTATCATTTTCCTCTTAATTTATTTAATCACATAAATTAAATATAATATTGTAAGATTATTATTTTGTAAATATAATAAATAAAATTGAAATATTGAAATGATTTGCTAGTTAAAATGAATTAAAAGAAGAGTCGATACCAATAGAACCATCTAGTTTGTTTCTTCCTTTGGTTGTGTCAAATTCTATAACTTTGTTTAATGGCCATAAGCAATTGTTTGTATTAGTCAATTTCCGTCTTAGAAACGAGAGTTGGGAAGGGAATTAGGACTACCAATAGGGCTTTAGTGACCTAACCAGGCTGAGAGGACGTTAGGACCCATTAAAAAGTCGGTACGAATCCGAGAGGAATATACCGCTACAAGGCTTAGACAATCGTAGTAATTCTAATATTGGTATCAATAAAGCTTTTAAATCATTTGACATGAATTTCTAATTCTCTATATCAATTTGATTAGATAGTTTATTTTATCGTTTTAGTTAGTTTACTTTACCCTCATTTTATTACCGTTCTTAGATAGTTTATTTTATTGTCATTTGTTAGTTATTTAGTTTTCTATTATTTTAGTTAGGTAGCTTTTTAATATTGTTATTTCAATTATCGTTCTTAGTTAGATTTAATTTTATCGTCATCAATTAGATTAGATTTATTTTTATCGCAATTTCCATACTTGTCATTTAAATATCGTTATTGTATAGTTGTCATTTTATTTCATGTTAGTAGTTTAGATAATCACCCCAAATGAATCGAACTTAAATGAAAATCACTCCATAGCAATTCATAGTTAACACGTACTCCCTGAGGATCGATCCCTACTTCCCTAATTACATTCCTTATGTTGTTAGCCTAAGTGTGGGTAATTATTTTTGTATCGGGACTGCGACACAAACCGATCAGGGGATCCTCCCTCCTCCTTAGTGCTACTAGAAGAGGCTCTATCTGCCATCGTCACCGGTAGCAGGTAGCTAGGTCGCTTATCCATGGTGTCGCCCCTAGGTGTAAAAGGTGGGAGTCTATGACAAGGTAGGTAAAAGGGGGTGGCACCCTTGATTACCCAAAGATATCCCTTAGCCCGGTCAATCCTAATCCTATTAGAGTGGATTAGGGAAGTCTCATCAAGAAGTGTCCCCCCAGGTAAGGCCTCATACGCCCCATCACTATTAAAGTCGGAGTCAAAATGCTTAGCCAAAAAAGTTACCAAACCCCCTATGACCACCGTTTGTTTACGAGCCACGGTGGTCTTCCCCAACTTTCTCCACCTCCTATATATTTCGTAAATTAGGGGAAAGATGAAGTTTTCCCTCGTCCCTTGCACATTCATGTGCGTTTCTAAGAGGGTGAGGTCTAGCTGAGTCCGGTTGTTCGGTTCTTGCCGACATAGGAAGGTGCCTGACACCATCCTGTGCCAAAAACAGGGCACGAGGTAGTGAATTAAGAGAGTCGAATTCCGCCGGAAATAGGTCAATACCCTCCCGGTCAAGTCCTCCCAAAGTACTCCTACATTATACCCTCTCGGCTCCTCGGAATCCTTACTAGAAGGGATTTCTAACCCAAAAATAGCAGCAAAATCGTCAACAGGTATGACATGTGTGGCGTTGGCAAGACGAAAAGTGTAGCAAGATACTTTTTCATCATTCATACAAGTATTTAAACTACTGAAAAATTCAAGAGTGAGACTCCGGTAAGAGCTCTCATGCATAGAAAATAAAGTAGACATACCGGTAGCCGGGAAAAAGGTCCGCATCATTTCCGTTAAGCCTAAACCACGTATGATGTCATGGCATAGAAAGATGGTTGGCTCCATTTCCATCCCTTGTATCCCTTCAAAAGCTTGTCGATGAGCGTCCGTCTCGAAGACGATTTCCGGAAAATTCGAAAGTTGCTCTATTTTAAAGTCTTCATCCGGGTTTGGGTTGTTGGAACCGCTTCCCCTCCTTCTCTTTTGAGTCCTTGATGTTGCTGCTTTGCCTTTCCCTTTTCCCACCATTGTTGCTCTAAACACAAGCTTTTCCAAAAAGAAAATTGCTAAAAATAATTCCTTAAAGACGATTGCAAACACTTGAAAAACCTTCAATTAACCCCAAAACTACTTTCTATTGATGTAGAAAGCTTGAAAACTAACCCAAAAAAAAGATCCCCAAATTCGGAATTTTGAAACCCTAGGTTTGAAAATTGGTTTTTTTGAGTTTTTTGGTGTTTATGTGGTGAAAGAATGGCTCTTTTTGTGTTTGTAATTGAAAAAGAAGAGTTTTTGTAGCAATTTGGGGAAGATTTGAGGTGATTTGATGGAGTTTTGAGGGAGATTTGGGTGTTTTAGTGAGATAAAGGGTTTTGGGATTGTGTTTATGTGGTAAATGAAGAAGATGAAGGGAAGGGATAAGAAGGAAGAAAAGAAATAAAGAATCACGGTTTAAAGCCTTTCACGACCGTGAAATCAAAGTCACGATCGTGACTTATGTTTCACGACCGTGAAACTTTCTTCACGCCCGTGAAACAAACTGGCAAAGCCCTTCACGACCGTGAAACAGGTTTCATGACTGTGAGATGTGTTTCACGGTCGTGAAATGCTTTTCTCATCATTTCTATGGCTTGCTTCATCAGTCACGGGCGTGACTCAAATTTCACGAGTGTGACTCGTCTTTTTTCGAGCCTTTGAACCAAAATTCTTCACTCTTCTTCGATTTCTGGCTTCTTCATTATCATTCCTCCATGTTTCCTTCATTTTATCTTACAAAACAATCACACACCACATTAAATCCCTCCCTCACACTCTCATTGACAAAAATTGCACTAAAAATTACGAAATTATCTAAGTAATGGGAAATTGATTTAATTAATGATTCAATGGACAAAGAAAGTTCAACCTCATTATCGTCAATTTAACCAATTTCCATGCAAACTAATATATACCAAGCATTAGTAAATGAGTTAGAAATATATACAAATTTGTGATTCTTGGGGAACTTAACAAACCCCATTCTTTTTCAAGAATTAATGAAGGGTAGTCGGCTTGAGGTACGAAGCCTTGACTACCCCTATGAGAGAACCTTCCTTGTAGAGCTTGATTCGTTGCCCATTCACTTTGAATCTTTGGCCATCTTTGCTTGCCAACTCGAAGTCCCCATATCTCCCTACCTCGGTGATCAAGAATGGTCCCGACCACCGGGATTTGAGCTACCCGGGAAATAACTTGTACCTCGAGTTGAATAGAAGCACCTTGTCTCCACATTGGAGATCCCTTTTGAGGATCTTCTTGTCGTGAATGAGCTTGGTCTTCTCTTTGTAAGTTCGCGCATTTTCAAAGGATTTGAGGCGGAACTCCTCAAGCTCTTGTAATTGGAGCAATCTCTTTTCACCGCTTAGTTTGGCATCAAGATTTAGTTCCTTGATAGCCCAATATGGCTTGTATTCGAGCTCTATGGGCAAATAGCAAGACTTGCCATACACCAACTTATAAGGCGACATTCCAATAGGAGTTTTGAATGTTGTCCTATATGCCCATAGTGTGTCGTCGAGCTTTGAAATCCAATCTTTACGGTGCTTTGAGACCACTTTTTCAAGGATAGATTTGATCTCTTTATTGGAGATTTCGACTTTCCCACTAGTTTGGGGATGATACCCCAAACCGGTACGATGATGAACACCGTATTTAAGGAGTAGTGAGTCAAGTTGTTTTTCATGAAAGTGCGTGCCTCCATCACTTATTAAAGCTCTTGGTACTCCAAACCGGGGGAAGATGATCTTCTTTAGGAAATTGATGACAACTTTGGCATCGTTGGTAGGGGAAGCCACCGCCTCAACCCATTTGGACACGTAGTCAACGGCCACTAGAATGTACCTATTCCCTTTTGAAGAAATAAAGGGGCCTTGATAGTCTATGCCCCACACATCGAACACCTCCACCTCAAGAATCTTCCTTTGGGGTATCTCATTCCTCCAAGAGATGTTGCCGGTGCGTTGACAAGCATCGCAACATTGGACAGAGTGCTTAACATCTTGGAACATAGAGGGCCAAAAGAACCAGGATTGAAGTATTTTCGCAACGGTCTTGCTTGCCCCATGGTGCCCTCCATAAGGAGAGGAGTGGCATCCTTTCATGATATCTTCATACTCCCATTGAGGAACACATTTTTTATACATCCCATCACCGCACTCCTTGAACAACAAAGGGTCATCCCAAAAGTATCTCTTAGCTTCAAACAAAAACCTCTTCTTTTGATTGTGGTTGATGCCCGGTGGAAGAACACCACCCACAATGTAGTTGGCGAAGTCCGCAAACCAAGGTGCTTGATTTTGAATGGTTTCATTAATGGCAAAGAGAATATCATCCGTGAATGAATCATTGATAGACATGTCACCTTTACTTCCATTATAGCATAGCCGGGACAAGTGGTCCGCCACCGCATTTTCCGCACCCTTCTTATCTCTTATCTCCAAATTGAATTCTTGTAAGAGAAGGATCCATCTAATGAGGCGGGGCTTAGCTTCTTTCTTGGCAAGCAAATATTTAAGTGCGGCGTGATCCGTATAAACAATGACCTTGGAGCCAATCAAATATGAACGGAAGTTGTCAAGAGCATAAACAATAGCAAGAAGCTCTTTTTCCGTTGTTGCATAGTTAAACTGTGCTTCATCAAGGGTCTTGCTAGAATAGTAGATGGCATGCAAAGCTTTGTCCTTCCGTTGATCAAGAACCGCGCCAACGGCATAATCACTTGCGTCGCACATCACTTCAAATGGCAATTCCCAATCCGGGGATTGCATGACCGGGGCCGAGATAAGAGCTTCCTATATCCTAGAAAATGCCTCAACACACTCATTAGTAAAATGGAAAGGGGTATCCTTAAGAAGAAGTTGTGTAAGTGGTTTAGCAATTTTGGAGAAGTCCTTGATGAACCGGCGATAAAAGCCGGCATGACCAAGGAAGCTTCTTACCCCTTTGAGGTTTGAAGGTGGGGGTAATTGCTCAATCACTTCCACCTTTGCTCTATCAACTTGGATACCCTTTTCCGAGATTAGATGACTAAGAACTACCCCTTCATTTACCCTGAAGTGGCATTTCTCCCAATTTAAAACAAGACTCACCTCTTCACATTTTTCCAACACCAAAGACAAGTTATGCAAACACAAATCAAAGTCTTTCCCATACACACTAAAGTCATCCATAAAAACTTCCATGATAGACTCAATGTAATCGGAAAAAATACTCATCATGCATCTTTGGAATGTGGCTGGGGCATTGCAAAGGCTGAAGGGCATTCTCCTATAGGCAAAAGTGCCATAAGGGCATGTAAATGTGGTCTTGGATTGGTCAATTGGGTCGATTGGGATTTGGAAAAATCCCGAGTATCCATCTAGATAACAAAAATACTTGTTTGAGGCAAGTCTTTCTAGGAGTTGATCAATGAAGGGAAGGGGGAAATGATCCTTTCTAGTTGAGGCATTCAACCTCCTATAATCTATACACATTCTCCATCCCGTCACTACCCTAGTAGGCACTAGTTCATCTTTATCATTCTTCACTACCGTGGTGCCACCTTTCTTTGGCGCCAATTGCACGGGGCTAACCCAATCGGAGTAAGAGATTGGGTAGATGATCCCGGCATCAAGTAGTTTCATGACTTCACCTTTATCTACCTCTTTCAAGGTGGGGTTTAGTCTTCTTTGAGGTTGCCTTCTAGGCTCATGATCATCTTGCATGTGAATTCTATGCATACACAACTCGGGGCTAACCCCCTTCAAATCATCTAAGCTATAACGCTTTCTCATGCTTTCTCAAAACACACAACAATGCATTCAATTGATTATCATCAAGGTGAGCATTTACAATCACGGGTTTGCATTTTGACTCATCAAGATAAGCATATACCAAGTTAGAGGGAAGGTGTTTAAGAAAAGGGGCTTGTACCTCTACCGCAATATCCACCGCACAAGAGGTTTGGATGATAGACTCAAGTCTTAAAAGTTGTTGTTCATCAAGCTCTTCTCCTTCCAAGGTTGCTTCAAGTAAGTCAAATTCAAACCCATGTAGATCCTCCATAACATCCCTTGGTTCCAAGGTCAAGATGGCTTCCAAAGGATCCCTCATAAAGAAGCTAGGTGTCACTTCTTCAACAAAGGCATCGATGATATCAATGAAATAGCAAGTTTCTCCAAGATTTGGAGCTTTCATGGCACTTTGTAAGTTAAATGTTATTTTTTCATCTCCCATTTCAAGGGTTAGCCTCCCATGTTTCACATCAAACACCGCTCTGGCGGTGTGCAAAAATGGCCTCCCAAGAATAATGGGGATTTGAGAATCCTCCGCCATGTCAATAACTATGAAGTCCACCGGAATAAAGAACTTTCCAATTCTAACCGGGACATCCTCCAATACACCCAAAGGTTGATTTGTAGATCGGTCCGCCATTTGGAGTGTGATGTTGGTGCATTTAAGTTCTCCCATGCCAAGTTTCTCAAAAATGGAATATGGCATCACACTCACACTAGCTCCCAAATCACACAAGGCCTTGTCAATTGTTATGTTGCCTATGGTGCATGGGATAGAGAAACTAGCCAGATCTTTCAACTTTGGAGGGTTGGGTTTTGTAAAAACGCACTACACTCACCGGTAAATGCTACGGTCTCAACTCTACTCAAGGGCTTATTTCTTGTAAGGATGTCTTTCATGAATTTTGCATAGGCGGGAATTTGAGTGATGAGGTCGGTGAATGGAATGGAGACCTCCAAATTCTTGACAATGTCCATGAATTTGCCTAATTGCTTGTCTAGCTTTGTTTTTGCTTGTCTAGAAGGGAAAGGTAGCCTTATCACAATAGGATCCTCAACCTTCTTGTTCTTTGTTACCACTTCATCCTTCTTTTCAACAACAACTTGCTCACTTGAAGAGCACTCTTCCTCCTTGTCATCCAATTCAACAACTTCATTTTCAATTGGTCCATCATCTACCACTTTGTCTCCCTCACCATTATCATCTTCAATTGGCATCCTTGGTCCATCATAACTCTTTCCACACCTCAAATGTATGGCATTGGCGGTTTCATTTCTAGGTGGGTTACCTTGAGGAGGTAATTGACCTTTTTCCCTAGAGGAACTCCCCGAGGCTATTTGGGTCACTTGAGTTTCAAACATTTTGTTGTGGGCAAGGATTTTATTGATGATAATATCTTTGGCTTGGTTGTCTTTTTGCAATTGGAGGATCGCTTTTTGAATGTCCAAGTTTGGATCTCCAACTTGTGGTTGCATGGGAGGTTGATTTTGTGGTGGTGGGTTGTATTGATTTTGATTGTATCGTTGTCTTTGAAAGTTTTGTTGATTGTTTCTCATGGGTGGAGCAACATATGGTTGTGGTTGAGGGTTTTGGACATTTTGGCTTTTATATGAGAGATTTGGGTGGTTCTTTGTTTTCTCATTGTAAAAGTTGGACTAGGGAGTTCCTTGCCTATAACATTGAAAGGCATTCACTTGTTCCACGGATCCTCTACAATCTTATGAATCATGACCAAATGTTCCACAACATTCACAAACCCCTTGAGGTAAGCTTGGTGCCATCACCATAGCATTCACTTGTTGCAT
This sequence comes from Heliosperma pusillum, assembly GCA_022085475.1. Lineage (NCBI taxonomy): Eukaryota > Viridiplantae > Streptophyta > Magnoliopsida > Caryophyllales > Caryophyllaceae > Heliosperma > Heliosperma pusillum. The sequence goes on from JAIUZE010073961.1 coordinate 20,525, forward strand.
AGGTGGTTGAGAACATGAGCTTTGAGCTTGTTGGAATAGAGCCGTTTCTTGGTCCACTTTGAGGTTCATTGCTTCCATATAAGAGCTAAGTTGGGCTCCAAAGTCGGCTCCCATTTGGGTGACGAAGCTCACCTCATGCTTTCCCCTAGGAGTCTGCCTTGGCCTACTAAATTATGAGTCATGGGCCGCCATCTCCTCTATTCGTGCCCAAGTTTGAGCATCATCTACTTCTGTGAATCTTCCATTTGATCCCATATTCAAGATTCCTCTAGCATCTTCATAAAGTCCATTCCAAAATTGTTGCACCAAGAACCACTCACTCAAACCATGGTGAGGGCAAGACCGAATGATCTCCTTGAATCAGTCCCAAGCTTCATAGAGTAACTCTTCATCCCTTTGCTTGAACCCGGTTATCTTAACTCTCAATAAATTTGTCTTTTCCGGTGGATATAACTTTTGATAAAAAGCTAGATCTAGCTTCTTCCATGAGTCAATACCTAGAGCAACCTTGTCAAGACTCTTCAACCATCGTTTTGCCGCTGCAATAAGAGAGAAAGGAAACAAGACCCATCGAATTTGGTCTTGAGTCACTCCCGTTTGAGAAACGGCATCACAATAATCACAAAAATTCTCCATGTGTAGATGAGGGTCCTCACTTGGCATACCTCCAAATTGGTTCCTCTCCACCAATTGGATAAAAGCGGTTTTAGCAATGAAATTTCCGGTTAAATTTTGTGGTACCGGGGTGGTGTTTGGAAGAGTATCTTCCGTGGGAATAGAGTGAAATGAAAATTTAGGCATTCTTGGGAGGTTAAGTGGTTGGATGGGAAGTGGGATGGTTGGTGGGATTCCAAAAGGATTCACAAATTCCGCGATCGGCACAGGATCCTTCCAATTCTCTACCCTTGGATGCTCAATTTCTACCTCGTTACTTTCCCGGATTTCCCTTTTCTTCAATCAAAGGTAGAGGCTCCTCCGTAGTAGTAATCGGATTCAAAGAAGAGCTTCTATTTATGATTTTGAAGACTTTGCGAAGTCTCCTAAAGGTCCTTTTGATCTCGGGATCCATTGGTGGTTGATCCTTTGGGGGAGCTCGCCTGGGCATACAAGAAAACTAAATGTAAACGGTGAGAATGCCTCGAGAAACTAGGTTTCTCAAGATAAGAGGCAAAAAACTAAAGCAAACTAAAAACAATCAAATTAAACATACACCGTCCCCGGCAACGGCGCCATTTTGATGTAAGGTATAGTGGTGTAGTAAGAGTGTCGGTCTAAGGGACGGTTAGGGTCTAAAAGTGATCTAATAGTCTACTAAGTCTCATGCAAAGTCAGAATGTAATTTGGGTTTGGATTTGTTGACTAAACTAAATAACAATAATTAAAAGCAAATAAAAACAACGAATGGAGTCTAAACGAGAAAGATTGGATTTTTATCGAATAAGAGAAAAAACTAGGGTGAGTGGGTTTATATGGGTGGTAGAGTCGGGTGAAAAAGCCGGGTTTAATAATTGAAATGTCGTCTATTCTAGGAAAGTGAATTGAGGCTTTCGATCTTATAATTCCTCCTCAAATCAACTCTAACTAGTTATCGCGTCACTAGATACGGTTTGCCAAACTAGCGGTTCTACGAAAAACCACGAATTTCGATCTTATGGTATTCGAAACAAGCGAGAGAATCATGCAAACTCAAGTAGGCATTTCATTAAACATGTTATAAGCATAGCATGGAGACAAGACAATAATCAAATATTAACCCCAACAAGAACACATTAACTCATACTAGAACCCATAATCCCCCACATAACCCTAGCAAGATTACTACTGACGCGGGGTTTTTTGTCGCCTTGCCCCGGCCTAAACAAATTTTATTAACTCAACTACTAATGTAGTAGCGGTAGTCGAGGTCGATCCACAGAGAGGTCAAGGTTGAATATTAGTTCGTCTTAAATTACAATTTAACTACACAAATCATGAAGGAATTGATATTAAGCTAAGTAATTAAGCTAGAAACTAAATAAGTCAACTAAACTAACTAAACAAGTAATAAAAATAATGGTATAAACAATAAGAAAGGCTTAGGGCTCGATTACACCACCAACAAGTTTCTTTCACATTCGTAAGTCTCTTTAAATAGTTGTCAAGCAATCGGTTTAAGAGGAAAACGCCTCAAGGTATCTCCCGCCTCCCTCCCGGGTTCGCGGTTAATACAAGTAGTCCTGATCACCTCCCTCCTGGGTTCGCAACCGGTATCTTAGGACACAACTAGAACCCACTCTCATGGTATCCTAGCGATGGTCTAAGTCCTTAGGTCCGCATTTAATTTCCCAATTTCCCCCTCCCTTTCCCAAGGGTAGGCTTCTAATTGAAAGTCAAGGGCACCCCACCTTGGTTCCCAATCCCGTGTTCAACCTAAGTCGGTGAATCTAGCCAAGTGAAATGACGATAATCCCAAACCTAACCGGTTCCCACCGGTGGACAAGGGTCAAGGAGGAAGGTCAAGACACAAAAACAACAACAATACAAATTCCCTTAACCAATCTCAACCGATTATTCAACAACTCATAAAAACCGAGACCTAATCATGTAAGTAAACTAGTCGGGGTCTAATCGAACCCTAGTGAGATACTACTCACTAATCATTACTAAATTAACATAAGACACATTATTAATTACTCTAAACATAATACTAAGCATTATAAAATACTAAAGATTAAAACTTTAACTAGTCTAATGACTAAAAACGAAAGAACTAACTCTAAACATAATACCCACTACACTAATTATAACATTAAATATGACAAAACTAATAAAGATGGAAACTTTAGCTAACTAATTGCAAAAATAAATAAAATAACAACTTTATATAAACTAGAAAAGGGATAGAAAATTATACCAAACTTGAATTAAGGAGGAATGAAACGAGAAATTCTTCATACAATTTTGTAAATTGAAAGACTAAGCTACTAATCTAAGCTAAGAAATGGAAATGATGGAGTTTTTAATGGATTTTTAAAACCAAAAATAGAACTTCTACCCTAAAACTACTACTACTCTATTCCTATTTCTCCTACTGTTAGTTCTCCTGCGTCTTTTCCTCTGCCTTTTTGGCTGCTGCCCTCTGCCAAAGACCCCCAAACAAGTGAAGCCCTTCCTTTCTTTTATTTCCTGTTTTCCATACTCTTGTTTCTCCAAAAAAATGTGGACTTTTTGTGGAGCCCCTTTCTCACTACTTTTCTTTTAGTCCTTTTCTTATTTTTCCAATCAATTTGCAAGAACTCATTTGAAGTGGCCTAGTGGGCAGCAAATTAACGAGGCTCAAATCAGCAACTCGCACGAATAACGTCCTCTTATTGCTCCACTTGATTTTGTTGTCACTTGATGCGTTTAGTTTGATCGGTTTCCGCTCCATTGGGTACCTACAAAATAAACGTCCAAAAGCAGTACCAAAGATTTCGAGAAATAACATAAAATAACAATAACTAACGTAAGACGACTAAATTTTATTTCAAAAGTCTGTGAATAATAGTAAGTCGGGTCACAAATATGACTAAATAAGGGATAAAATGTGGGATAAAAGTGGGTAAAATAAAGTGTTATCAAATCTCCCCACACTTATCTCTTACTCGTTCTGGAGTAAGCTCATAAACTAAGACAAAATGCATTTATTTGACAAAACAAACATAGAATTATAATAGCCGATATGAGACAATTAACGGGCTCACTCCGTCCCTTCAACTCACAATGAAACAGCCATGAGGTAAAGTATCTCCTTGCAAGGCAAGTAGGGTCTTGCAAAAATTGCGAAACAACCATACATTATAGGACAAAATCAAACAAATGGTCATTTCTAATCAAAATGTGTCAGCTCCCTCATCAAGGCAACTAAACAAATTCTCATTCAAAAGTCACAATTCTAAAATTCAATTTAAGCAAAAAGGATAACAATCAAATACTTCAAAACCGACACCGTCTCATTGTGCATCTTCTAACCTTGGTTTGTGACTTGTCAAGGGGTAAGGTGGAGATGGAGCGAGATCTCCTCCGACATTAGAAACACTATAGACGAGTATGACTTTACTAGGATCGTCCCAACTAAACTTGGCGATATAGTAAAAGTGGATAAGCTGTAAAGTGAGCCTCTAGCAAACAAGTCATTTGAAAAAAATGAATTTGACCCCTTATTAAACTTATTTAATGAAAACGAGAGCCGACTCACCACCACTATCTTCCTTCCTCATGACTCGGTCAAATGGCAGGCCCTTTATGGTGATTAATCGAGGAGATAATTATTTCCAAACCCCCTTTTTTTTGGTGTTTCCCCCTTTTTTTCTTTTTCTTCTCCTTTTTTTTTCTTTTTTTTTTCTTTTTCTAAACCCCTTTTTCTTTGTGTTTTCTTGGGGATATTTGTTTTGAGACTACTTTGCATAGGATGAAAAGAACTCACTAATTATTGTGGAGTTGTATATTTTTTTTTTTTGATTTTGGATGGAATAAGTGAATGGGTAGGTTTTGTTGGTTTAATGTGGTTTCGCCAAGCTTAGAAGGTCACCTAAAGTCAAGTTAGTCAAGAAAACGTCACATCGGGAGAGGTGGCGATGGTAGTAGAAAGCTCACCCCTCAAACACCCCATGACACAAAATTAGACTATACACAATGCTAAAGTGTAGATTCAAGTGTTTAAAAGTCATTCTTTTTACAAAATTTGAAAACTAGAAAAATGACTAAATCAAAATTATTAAAAAGAAACTACATGGTTTTGAAATTTTTGAAATTTTTTCACATTTTTAGAGTTTTTACAATATACACACAATAAGACACAAGTAAACCTACACATGATACTACCAAGACAAGAAATATGAACTAACTCATAGCAACACATAACCACACAACAAGACACCACCAAAGGCAACCAACACTCCAAAAGCACAACAAATATCCACAATGGACCAACACCACCAACATCCATACACATCCAACAACAACTCCATCCAACCAACAAGAAAATCCTCCCCAAACTTAAATGAGACATTGTCCTCAATGTTTAAGAACTAGCTAGGAAGGGTAAAAATAGAGAGTGGGTAAAGAATATTACCGTTTTAAGCACAATCTTCAATCATTCACGAGGTGAAATGATTCTTGAATCTTCTACTTCTACCCACCATCTTCTTGTTGGTTTTGAAGCTCAAAAAGGGTACCTTCACACACTAAAACAACACAAACACCAAACAAGCAAGGAAATATATACACTCAAAACACATCAAACAAGCAAGTCATTAAAAACTCGGTCAAAGACCTCATAAGCTTGTCAAATGAACTTGACCAATTTTCAAGAAAGTGGTCATAAGAAATATTAAGAACCAAACAAGACCATCCATAAAACCAAGTAAGAATTCTAGTGGAAGGCTTGTGAGAAAAGAAGTGAATGCCAAATATCACAAATTCACCCCAAGATTCATCACTCAATTTTGAATCCATAAGAGGAAGGTCAAAACTTTTAAAACCATTCAAAGCATCATTCTTCTTTTCAAAGGGGGTGGGTGGGGGCAAGTCTAAATCCTCAAGTGGGTCATAAGTGTGAGTAAGAGACGATTGTAAGTAAGGAGGTGAGTAGAAAAGGGGAGAAGAAAATGCTAAGTCCATACTCTTGAAAGTGTCATCACCATGATTTTCCTCTTCACACTTGGCCATTTCATCCATAAAAGCGGCCTCTATCTCAACCAACTCACTCTCCGAAAGGTCAAACTCACAAAGCTCAAGATAACTATTTCCACTACCATTTAAGGCGGCTTCGATAGCATCCACTTGGGCTTCCCAAGAAGCATCAACATGCTCATCCCAACAAGGCCCGCTATCAAAGTGATTAGCATCACAAAAATCAAGCAAAGTTTCACAAAGATCAACACACTCCTCCTCCCTTAAAAAGACATCATCAACATGGGTGGGTGATTTCACTCAAAGCCTCTACCTTATCATCCTCCATGACCCCTTTATCATCAAATTCAATAAAAGACGGGTTCATTATCTCACAAGTAGCATGAAGTGATGAAGTCAAAGCACTTTGTTCACAATTAAGCATATACTCATCATCATCGTCATCCACCACATTCAAATTCATAAGGGGTGGGGATACATATGAAGAACATATATCAAGAACATGTTTCTCATCACCACAAAACTCATAAGAAGATGAAAACTCATGCATATCATTCACATTATCATGGAGAAGGGGAACATGAGATCGAACATAAGGCACATCCACAAGAGAAGAGAAGTCCACATTTTCACTTAGAGCATCAAACATAGAATAATCACAACGTTCAACTCTACTTCGTGGTCCTCTCTTAATGTAGCCCAAATAGAATTTCGATCCTCATCGGCACTAGCCATGGTCTCAATTAAAGCTCTAGCCTTATCAACACTTAACTTATCAAATGCCCCTCCCGATGATATAGTCACAAAGTTTCTAAGAGAAGGAAGCAAATTATCAAAGAAAATAAGCATGATTTGGCAAGATGATATACCATGGTGGGGACAAGCTCTCAACAAACCCTTAAATCTATCCCATGTCTCACTCAAAGTCTCAAACTCACCTTGTTGGAAATTATAAATTGCATGTTTCCTTTGGGCAGTTTTAGAGGGAGGGTAAAACTTGTTTAAAAAGGCTTGAGCTAAGTCATCCCAAGTGCAAAAGGTGCTAGAAGGGTGAGAGTATAACCATCTCTTAGCTTCACCCTTAAGACTAAAGGGAAAAAGTATGAGTTTTGTGGTTTGTTCCGATACTCCCTGCTTCTTAACAAGGTCACAACTCGCTTCAAAAGTCTCTAAATGTTCAATTGCTTCATCGCTATCCAACCCATAAAAGACATCTTGTCGAATCAACTCAATAAGACCCACATCAAACTCATAATTGGCTTCCATAACCCCAATATTAATAGGTCGGTTAATATGAGTAAGGTTGGGTCTACAAAAATCGTGCATCGCCATATATGCTCAAAGAAGAGACAATTCAAAGAAAGCAAGTAGTGACACGCAAGAAACAAGTAACATGTGACAAGTAAAAAGTGACAAGTAACAAACACGTAATCTAACAAATCTAAGACTAACTAATATCAATCCGTTGACCTCCCGGCAACGGCGCCATTTTTGACGCAGGAATTTTTGTCGCCTTACCCCGGCCAAAACAAATTTTATTAACTCAACTACTAATGTAGTAGCGGTAGTCGAGGTCGATCCACAGAGAGGTCAAGGTCGAATATTAGTTCGTCTTAAATTACAAGTTAACTACGCAAATCATGAGGGAATTGATATTAAGCTAAGTAACTAAGCTAGAAACTAAATAAGTCAACTAAACTAACTAAACAAGTAATAAAAATAATGGTCTAAACAATAAGAAAGGCCTAGGGCTCGATTACACCACCAACAAGTTTCTTTCACATTCATAAGTCTATTTAAATAGGTGTCAAGCAATCGGTTTAAGAGAAAAATGCCTCAAGGTATCTCCCGCCTCCCTTCCGGGTTCGCGGTCAATACAAGTAGTCCTGATCACCTCCCTCTCGGGTTTGCAACCGGTATCTTAGGACACAACTAGAACCCACTCCCATGGTATCCTAGCGATGGGCTAAGTCCTTAGGTCCGCATTTAATTTCCCAATTTCCCCCCTCCCTTTCCCAAGGGTAGGCTTCTAATTGAAAGTCAAGAGCACCCCACCCCGTGTTCAACCTAAGTCGGTGAAACGAGCCAAGTGAAATGATGATAATCCCAAACCTAACCGGTTCCCACCGGTAGACAAGGGTCAAGGAGGAAGGTCAAGACACAAAAACAACAGCAATACAAATTCCCTTAACCAATCTCAACCAATTATTCAACAATTCATAAAAACCGAGACCTAATCATGTAAATAAACTAGTCGGGGTCTAATCAAACCCTAGTGAGATACTACTCACTAATCATTACTAAATTAACATAAGACACATTATTAATTACTCTAAACATAATACTAAGCATTATAAAATACTAAAGATTAAAACTTTTGTTGGAGCTAGTGTCCTCCACGGTTAGTGCAATAACATAAATAAATCTCTGTAGGTTCACAGGGTATACTTTGTATAATAATCAGTTGATTAACGTTTATCAATAACGGTTGGCTTGCTAGATAAGTTTGACGTTATTGTCATACAGATGGCGGTGATCAACTGGTCCCTAAAAGTCACACCTAAAGGATGTGTTTGAGAGATGTGATTATTTGAGAAAATAATCATATTGATGCCCTATTATATGACTAAAAGGTTAGTCAGTGTATTTGACTAAAAGGTTAGTCAATGTGATGATGAGACGATTATTTAATAACGATTAAATAATATAAGCTGAGACGAATTAAAAGTAATTCGTAATTAAATATAAACTGTTGTATTTAATCAGCATATATATAATGTAAGCTTATGCGAATTAAAATGTTAATTCGTAAATTGAATATAAAATGTTATATTGAATTAGCAAATTATAATTATACTGATAATTATAATTAACGTATATATTATACGATTGTCATATTAGATGTTGTCAGACCGGTATTAATGTATCGACTACAAAATGTTGTATGGACATATTAATACATTACAACACAAATGACATTTATAATAATAATACACATTATATATTAAAGCGAATTTAACCGAAATAAAGTCCAGATTCACTCTGGAATTTTCGGTCAATGGGTAGTTATTTTGAGGAGAAAAATCTCCTCATAAAACCCTAAATTGAGCCGTGAGACAAGAGGAGAAGGGAGAAAAATTCTAACCCTAATTCATTTCTCACTTGTGCCACCATCTCTACACATCACAAAATTAAAAAGTTAATAGTAACTTTTCACAAAAACATTCTAGCAAATTCAAGGGCATTTCTCATTCTATCTTGGGTGCTACGATTAGGAGATATCATTATTTTGATAATGTTCTTAGGCCTTTAAAGCAAGGACTAAAGGTTATTTCTAATCTCTTGCTTATTATGCATTTTCGTTTATGACTATTAATCATATAATCATAATTTCATTATAATCCTGTATGATTTAAAGGGAAGTATACGGATATTTTCCCACAAGTGGTATAAGAGCCTTAAGGCTATGAAATTGTTTATATGATTTTCATAAATTTTGAATTTGTATAATTTTGTTTATAAAAAAAAAAAATTATCATTTCGGCAAAAGTTTTTTTTGCCGTGTTTTTTTTTTTTTTTTTAGGTGTTCTATAATGATTCAAATATTGTTATTTTAAAAGGTTGAGATAATAATATATGAATTTGTAGATGTTTTGATTGAATAATGATTGAATTAAAACGTAAATGGAATTTGATATGAATGTTAATGAACATCCTTTTGCTTTAGATTTTCGGTATAAAATGATCTAGATATTCATGTTAAAAGGTTAATTTGAATCATCTATTTTGTATCAATGTTTAATATTGATTAGATATTGTTTGTTTGTACCGATCTAGTTAATATAAGCATGATCGAATTAAAACCGTTTAATTTGATTAATTTTTTTTCTGCCCGTATACTGTTCATATACTGTTCACAGAATAAAAAAAAATAATTCTGTTTTTTTTTAAATGGCAGCAGCAGCTGCGGTTTTTTGTAAAGTTTTTTTTTCGGTTTTTGGTATAAACCGGGAGAGAAAAGAAAAAAAAAAATTTTGGTATCTGCTACTGTTCATACGTGAACAGTAATAATAAAAAAAAAAAAATTCGTTTTTTTATTAAACCAATTTTTGTATTGTACATTATAAAGATAATGTATGATTGTTTTTGTGAAAAAGTTCACAAAATTTTTGATACCATGTTATTTTAAAAAGGTTTAAAATAATGTTGTTGTTATTCATATTGATTATGAATTTCATTGGATTTTGATTGAAATCTAGTGATGGATTACGGAATCGTCACATGATTTAATGGTGGTTTGGATAATTAATCAACATAATTTATGCATTATGTTTTGTATGATTAATTTTAGTTGATGCTTTTATTATGTTGAATGTTGTTTGAATGGTTTAATTTTACGCATTTTTGTACAATCAGTTGTAATTTACTAGTGTGGCCTTAGTAGATTATGTTTTCGTAATGATGGAAACATAGTCTTGGTTGTATTTTGAGATCTCGTATCTCCCCTATGTAATTTTAATTTTTGGAATCATTTTGAATTAGAATGTAAATAGGTTTACATTTGTAATTTTTAAAATATATTTTGAGAAGATTCAAGATGGAGATCGGATGGCTCACTCCCGCTATATGGACCAAGGTGGAACATCAAGTCAAGCTTCTCGGGTCCATAAGGATGGATTCAAAACTTGTATTTTGTTCATTTTGGTAGTTAGGCCACACTAGGTGTTTTATTTTGCGTTTTATTTTTCCATTCTCGTTGCTTTATTCACATGATAGATAATTGCATCATATTCCGCCTAAACCAAACCACCTAAAAATGCATGAAAAATGATTCATACAGTTTGAATATTTTAATCTTGGACATACAGATGTCACTCGCTTTTAGGGCCATCACCTTAGTTTAAATCATTCTCGAGTTGCTAGACATTCGTTCACTTAAAATGAATTAAAGTTAGATGATGGGACCTTCCCCTATAAATAAAATTGAGACTAGTCTTTATAGGGAAAACTACTATGAACCCCTTCTTCGTCGGAAGTCATAATATGACCCCTTCTACGTTGGGTAAGTAGTGAGTGTTGACCTATTTTTATCTCAACATTATAGTACGAGTAATATCTCGTGATTATGATGGACTAAAGATAGAATTTACAGAAATTTATCGACCAGGAATTCTAAAAGTAGAATTAGCCAAGAGGTTGGCTTATCAATTTACAGAAATTGAGTCTTGGGATCATTTATATAATTCTTGAGGGAGGTCAATTGTATAAATGCACGAGTCATCGCATTAAACAGTTTTTCATTAGACTCAAATTTAAAACGATGAATACTTATCATATTTATTTTCTTTTTCACAGTTTTTGAATTCGTTATATACAGATATAACTGCTAAATAACAAAATGGCTGGCCATACTGATGACCCAATGTCAAGTGCCCCTCGGACGTGAGTCCTGGCTTAAGATGTTCATGGACGGTAACAACCCGAAAAGACCCCAATTTGCTTAAGCAAGAGCTTATGGATACTTTTCAGCAGACTTAAGGTTTTAAAATAGAAATTTTTGTTCCGAGTCGTATTTTGAAATTCCGCGTTCGTATTTGGAATTTCTGAGAGATTTCATGAAAAGACCGTTTTTAGTCATCTTTGACTTGTCTTGACTTTTAAGTCGTCTTTGACTTTTCTTGACTTTTTAAAGTCGTCATTGACTTTTCTTGACTTTTAAGTCGTCATAAACTTTTCTTGACTTTTAAGTCATTTTTGACTTTTCTCGACTTTTAAGTCGACTTTGACTTTCGTTGACTTTTCCCGACTCGTCTCATAAGTATGAAGACCGAAATTTTATTTAAAAACATAATATTTTTGATTTATTTTTATTTAGATTTATTAAGATTTATCATAATTTAATATAATTATTTTGAATTTATTCGGAATTTAAAGAATAACGTTTACGGTTTTTAACCAAACGTCATTTAACTATTCCCGACGCATCGTAATGCGCGCAACAAAATCGAACCTCGACTTTGGCATGAGTCACGCGCCCATGTCATCGTTTTCCACTCACATGAGATAGTTTAATTCTTTTGATTAAACTAATAAGAATATCTTAGATATTTTCAACTTTATCGATCCGTTAACGAAAATTACGCAAATCGAGCAAAAACAGACCCGGAAGTCACCATACCACACGGCTCAAAAAGTCCTCTAATAGCCTTGATATTTGCATTACTTTTGATACAATAATCATAATATCTAGATATTTGTTATAATTAACTTTATCGTTAATTATATTTAATCATTTACCGTAAAATAATTATTAAACGCGAGTCAATTACGTAACAACAATTTCAAAACTCGACGTCCTTAATTGCCTATAAACACACGGCACACACAACACCATCACTACTCACAAACAACTTTTCATCTTACAATAAATCAAATAAAGATCAAAACATCACTTTCTTTAATCGTTCTTCGTGTTCTTCATCGTTCATCAATTGTTCTTCATCGTTCTTGATCAAAACCTTCATAAAATCTTCGTTTCTTAATTAAATCCATCCTAATTTATATTTCTAGACTCTCCTCTTCGCTCTCCATCTTCACGTACGGTTTAATTTCAATTCCGTCAAGATCGTTTTCAACACTTTAATTATGAGAAATTTAGTTTTATGTTCTAATAATGTTTTTCTTGTCATTTCTTATAGGGGAAGATTTTGAAGATGAGTTTGGAGACTCGTATATTTTGGGTGAAGATTAGTAGTAGGAGGGTTTCTTATTATTATACTTCTTATTATTTGGTGCTAATTGTTTTTTCTAGCTAAGGTAACAATTCCGTTTTACTCGACGAATTAATGTCACATAGTCTTTAGTTTTGGTTCATGTTATGGTTTTTATGATTTTAGTTAGTAACATAGCTTTAGCTTTTGTTTATTTTATTTTTGGTTCATCTTTTATTTTGGTTCATATTATTATGATTTAGGAATTTTTGGTAGTAACATGATAAGTAATGATTTTTATCATGTTGTATGAAGTTTGATAATTTTCCATAAAGTTATGATTTTTATGATTTTGTATGAAATTATAATATGTTTAGTGTTCTTGGTGAATTTGATGATTTTCCATAAAGTTATGATTTTTATGATTTTGTATGAAATTATAATATGTTTAGTGTTCTTGGTGAATTTGATGATTTTCCATAAAGTTATGATTTTTATGATTTTGGATGAATTTATAACAAGTTTAGTGTTCTTGATAAATTTTGATGATTTTTAATAAGTTATGTTTTTTTTATGTTGTGTAGGAAATTTTAACAAGTTTAGTGTTCTTGATAAATTTTGATGATTTTAATAAGTTATGATTTTGTATGAATGATTGTTAAAATGGTTGTTTGTTAATTAAAAACAAGTTTAGAATTGATTTGGTGTGGTTGATGATTGAACCGTGGAGGGGGGTGAGAACCGGACCAACCAGACCGGTCCAGGCCGGTTCAGACCGGTCTGGGTTGGTCCATGGTGGGTCCGGGTTTTGGTCTTTGGGTTGTGTCGATGTTTGATTGATTGGTTGTTGTTTTGATGGGTTTTAATTATGATAAGCATGCGGGAAATAATTAGAAGCGGTTTTTATTAAAATTGTCAAAACAGCCCATTGAGCCCAAATCAGGCCGTGAGGCCCAAATCAGGCCCATGTGGGTCCGGCCCAACTCAGCCCGTGGGTCCCACTTTGGGACTTGTGACGGTTTTTGAGTTATCGTCATTTTATCGCGTTTTGTAATAATTAGCAAGCGAGAAATATTAATAAGTAAAATATTTAATTAAAAAGGTTTTTCCATAAAATTATTATTTCTCAAATGTTAGAAATTATAAGACGAGATCGTAGTTTAATTGGATATTAGTTAAGTCAAACGGGGTTTTGTTATAATATAATAATTCACATGTTAGAAGTTAATAAAATAACATGTATGGAATATGTTGATTTTTATGTCTATGTCTATGTGATAAAGACTCTGTTTCTAGCCGGTTTGATCCACGGGTTTGGTCAAACTAAGATCTAGTCAGCCCCGATTTGACTGATGACCCGTCGCGGGACGCGGGTCGGGGATTTGTCTTCAAGTAAGGTGGTATTTAATTATGAATTAGCCTTAGTAGATATGAGGCGATATGATATTTGATTATTATTGTTATGCAATTATTCACATGATCGGATGTTTTTCCCCGTTACTGTTGTTCTTATAATGGTTGGTGTCGTGTTGAACTAAGTACCCATAGAGATTAGATATATGGCCGTGCTTGACCATGCTAATTCTAATTCTAGCTTGGACCACGACATTGAAAGGCCGTACTATCTTTAACGGCATACGGAGTTTGTCGCTTGATAGCTTTTGTGCCACGGCCTGGGGGGCTTATCTCCAAGTCGGGGCATGGCATCCTAAGAGTTCCGCTTTGGGAAGGGAGCCAGCTTAAGTACTAGCCATCTCTGCTTAGGGGGTCTCCTAGTAGAGTTTCTCATAGACGGTTATGTCATGGGACGGGGAATGGAATAGCTGTTGTCGCTAGGTCTGATCAGTCTAGGACTAGGATGTTTTCCTACCTTGTGGTATAGCCTCGAGTTACAGATGACTATTGACGGTTCTAAGAACTTATGCCTGTTTGTAGAAGTATTGGTCTTTCATGTTTGTATGATTCTCTGAGTTTTAGAAGGTGAGATGCAAGCCGGCTAAGATTGATAGAGTTTGGATTACCGATTGTTAACTGATTCACATGATTACGTGTTGATTAGGGTTTGAGTGTATCATGGTCATGTTACAGGGTAACCTCTGAGCTAGCATACCAGCCAGCTTCCCTACCTCTTGTTATATTTTATTATAGGTTTCACATGATAGCTTTCATATGATAGTTATAGGTTAGTTAGTGTTCATAACATGAAAAGCATATCATATATTTTTAAGTTTTGTATTTTCCATATACATTGCTTTTATGTTATTCATGTTTCATTAAACTCGACATTTCGTGGCTGGGAGGACTCGGAGTTACTCCCCACTGACTGTGGCTTCCGTTTTTATATTTAATGCGGTCGAACAGGTGGTGAATGCATACATTGGGTACATTGACGAGCTAGCGAGCGAAGTATTACCTTGGACCTATATTCGGTTCTTAGATTGTATATTATTATACACTCTTTCATTTCCGTATTTATAAGGGAGATATGTCTCCCGTTCTTGTATATTTCTTTTGTAGAATATTATTTACGTTTTGTAATGACCCTTTTTATTTATGACACCCTTGTTTATGTATTTAAATTTTTTTTCCTTTCCGCAAATTTGAGGGTGTCACAGTTGGTATCAGAGCATTTTTGCTCCCCGACGCACGTTTGTGTACCCTTGTAAAAATAACTTGACCTTAATAAATAATAAACCGTGAGATAGAAGGGTAAGATGGGTAGATTAGGACTTATGCTGTAGTCTCTTTGTTCTTGCTAAATGATAAGTACTAATCTGGGTTTTATTTTGCAAGATGCCTCCGAGGATTGACAACACGATTTTAGCAGCGCTTACCGTTATTATCCAAAACCAGCAAAACCAGCAAGCAAATCAGATTCCTAATCCTATTCCCGATCGTGAGAGACACGGGAGTTATACGTGGGTTGCTTCACAACTATCGAGGAGCCAAGCCAAAACCTACGATGGCGAAGTTGATCCCGTTAAGCTTTCTGTGTGGTTGCGAGAAATGGAAAAGAGTTTTTCTCTTTATGATGTCCTTGAAGAGGATAAGGTCCGTCTTGCTTCTCACTTCTTAGAGAAGGAAGCGGATCAGTGGTGGACTCTTTCTGGTCCTACTGCTAAGTTGAAGCCTAATTTTGGGTGGACTCGTTTCCGTGAACTATTGGAGACGAGGTTTTATCCGGATGAGTTGAGGCAGCAAAAGCTGAAGGAGTTCATGGATTTTAAACAAGGACTTCTTTCGGTTCAGGAGTTCACTACTCAGTTCAACGAGTTGGCTCATTATGCCACTCGACTTATTTCTAGGGAGGAAGATAAAGCCTTCTTTTACTTGGGAAAGCTTTCTCCCCAAGTGAAGGGAAAGATTAGTAGGGGTTCTACTTCTTTCATCTCTATTTATAATGATGCCCTATGGGCAGAGAGTTCTATTCGGGAGATTGCCGACGAGGCTCGTTCCTCGTATATTGCTCCTAATTCTTATGGCAAGAGACCATTATATCCTACTTCCCGACCTTCCTTTTCTCCTTCCTTCTCAAACAAGAGGAGGACCTTTCAGAGTGGACAAGCAAATCCGAGTAGCCGTCCATTCTTCCCGAGCAACAACAACGATCCTAAGGGTCGTATCTGCTTTCGGTGCAAGATGCCTATGCATCCGGGTTTTAGCTGTTTCCACAAGCCACTGGTGTGCTTTAATTGTCAGAAACCGGGACACAGGTATAATGAATGTCCTGATAAGAAGAAGACAACTTCTACACCGGTTGTTTCTGGGAGACCTAAGGGTCGAATTTTCGTTATGAGCCGCGCTGAGGCCGATGCTCAACCAGACCTGGTGACTGGTACGTCTCAATTTATGAAATCCGTGTTTAATTTTATTAGATACAGGAGCTTCTTTGTTTCTTCCTCAGCCTCGTTTTCCTTTTTCGCCTTCGTCTTTTTCATCTTATCTTAATCTTTAATAATGCTTCCTAATGTTCCTTGTATCATGTTCTTTTATCCTTACTCTCTGGAGAGGTAGTTCTTTTAGCTATCGTAAGGGTTAGTGGAGGTGTTTTGAAGGAGTTTCGAATATGATACCTAACCGTCCTATGGAGCTAGTTTCGTGTTTAAATAATTATGAAAAATGGGGAATAAGTTTAGGAAGAAACTATCCTAGTGGTTTTAAAAATATGAAAGTTTGAAGTTGCAATATCTTTTGAGGATCGAAATAAGCTTAATAATAGTTGTAGTGGTGGTTAGAAAGTTGAGTGATTTTTAATGTTACTTGGGAATTTGTGCCGTGAAATGTTGGATCCTAACGGGAATAAATACTTTGTGGAATTAGGATTTGATGACACAACTTGAGGAATATCGACATAAGCGAAAATCGATGTATTGAGAGTTTGGAAGAGATAAATAAATTGATTACGGTCGCATTGCCTATGTTTGGCAAAAGTTAAGTGAATCGAGATTTGTGTGACTAATCTCTTTGAGGTTTCGGGATTCAACTTTTGAGGATGAGAGGGTTCATTGTAAATAATTTGGGGTAAGGAAATTTTGGAATAAACTGGATTTAAAAGGATTTCATAGTAAGTCCGTTACTTTGAGGTTGTTAGCAGTCTTGTTTCCTTAATTATAAATATTTTGATGGTGATTTCCAATAATAGTTTCGATGGACTTTAGAAGATTCGAATGGAATTTGAATAATTGGGAGTTGTTACTCGATGTGTCATGCTTATGAAGTATTTTGGTAGGAATCGGAGGATTGAAAATGTTGAGGATATAGTGCACTCTCTTG
This sequence comes from Heliosperma pusillum, assembly GCA_022085475.1. Classification (NCBI taxonomy): domain Eukaryota; kingdom Viridiplantae; phylum Streptophyta; class Magnoliopsida; order Caryophyllales; family Caryophyllaceae; genus Heliosperma; species Heliosperma pusillum. The sequence goes on from JAIUZE010073961.1 coordinate 37,660, forward strand.
AGGACTAGATTCTGTTGCAATTAGTAGTGACGAGTTACAATCGACAATGGAAGTTTCATAGATGGAAGATAGTATTGTGGTTCATTCTTCTTTCTTCCTTTCCTATTTTTATTCGATTTATTCTTTCGAATATTCAGTTCCTTCTATCGAGTATCATTTCTCTTAGATATATTACTATAAGCTTTAGTTAGAAATTTTAGGAATAGATAATAGAGTTATTATCCTTACTGTGAAGTTTTTGAATTAAAAGCTTTTAGAAATGTTTTATGATTTCAAGTATTTTACCGTCAAGGAGTGTTGAGACTTGTTATTGGAGACGTTCGATAACTAGTTTTCTCATTTATTGATGCGAAAATGTGTCTTTTAAGTCTTTGATTTGGACGACGAGGTTTTTGACCGCGGACGAGAACCTTCCGTTCCATTGATAAGATCCTATATTTATATTACAAGTATATTTTTAACAGTTATGAAATAGACCTACATATATGTTACGTTCTTTCTCCTAAGTTTCGAGGACGAAACTTTTTAAAAGGAGGGGTGATTGTAACAACCCGAAAAGTACTCAATTTTTCTAGTAAAAATATTTACTAACACTTTTCAGTAGAACTTAAGTTTTTTAAAATAGGAATTTTTGTTCCGAGTCTTATTTTGAAATTCCGCGTTCGTATTTGGAATTTTTGAGGGATTCCATGAAAAGACCGTTTTTAGTCATCTTTGACTTTTCTTGACTTTTAAGTCGTCTTTTACTTTCCTTGACTTTTTAAAAGTCGTCATTGGATTTTCTTGATTTTTAAGTCGTCATGAACTTTTCTTAAACTTTTAAGTCATCTTTGACTTTTCTCGACTTTTAAGTCGACTTTGACTTCCGTTGACTTTTCCCGACTCGCCTCATAAGTTTGAAGACCGAAATGTTATTTAAAAAAATAATATTTTTGATTTATTTTTATTTAGATTTATTAAGATTTATCATAATTTCATATAATTATTTTGAATTTATTCGGAATTTAAAGAATAACGTTTACGGTTTTAACCGAACGTCATTTAACTATTCCCGACTCATCGTAAATCCCGTAACAAATTCAAAACTCGACTTTGGCATGAGTCACACGCGCGTGTCATCTTTTTCCACTCACCATAAGATATTTTAATTGTTTTGAATAAACTAATAATAATATTTAGATATTTATTAACTTTATCGATCAGTTAACGGAAATTACGCAAATCGTTTACAAAACTGACCCGTCTAGCACAAGACCACACGGCTCATCCACCCTCTAATAGGGCTTGATATTTTCATTATTTTTCATTACAATATCATAATATCTTGATATTTAGTGTAATTAATTTTATCATTAATTATATTTAATCGTTTACCGTAAAATAATTATTAAACGCGAGTCAATTACGTAACAACAATTTCAAAACCCGACTCTTTATTTTGCCTATAATTACACGGCACACAACCACCATCATTACTCACAAACAACTTTTCATCTTACAATAAATCAAATAAAGATCAAAATATCACTTTCATTAATCGTTCTTCGTGTTCTTCGTCGTTCATCATTTGTTCTTCATTGTTCTTGAGCAAAACCTTCATAAAACCTTCATTTCTTAATTAAATCCGTCCTATCTTATATTTCTAGACTCTCCTCTTCGCTCCTCATCTTCACGTACGGTTTTATTTCAATTCCGATAAAATCGTTTTCAACACTTTAATTATGGAAAATCATATTTTGTTCTAATAATGTTTTCCTTGTTATTTTCTTATAGGGGAAGATTTTGAAGACGAGTTTGGAGACTCGTATATTTTGGGTGAAGATTTGTAGGAGGGATTCTTGGTTTATACTTCTTATTTTGATGCTAATTGTCTTGCTTAGCTAAGGTAACGATTCCGAGTTACTCGACGGATATATGTTACATAGCTTTTGTTTTCTTTAGTTTTTGGTTCATCTTTGTTTTAGTTCATGTTTTATGATTTATGGATTTTTAGTAGTAATATGATAAGTAGGATGATTTTTTATGTTGTATGGAGTTTTCATGTTGTTTAGTGTTCTTGATGAATTTTGATGATTTTCCATAAGTTATGATTTTTATGTTGTGTAGGAAATTTATAATATGTTTAGTGTTCTTTATGAATTTTGATGATTTTTCATAAGTTATGATTTTTATGTTGTGTAGGAAATTTTAATATGTTTAGTGTTCTTGAAGAATTTGGATGATTCTTCATAATCATGATTTTTGTATGATTGATGGTTGTTTTGGTTGTTTAAAAATGGATGTTGTTAATTAAAAACATGTTAGAATTAATTTGGAAATTGGGGTTGTTGTTTTGGTGGTGGCCGGAATTGGTGGTGGTGGTGAACCGGACCAACCCAGCCGGTCCAGGCCGGTTCAGACCCTGTCTGGGCTGGTTCATGGTGGGTCCGGGTTTTGGTTTTTGGGTTGTGTCGATGTTTGATTGTTATGTTGTTGTTTTGACGGGTTTTAAATATGTTAAGCATGCGGGAAAATATTATAAATCGGTTTTAGAAAGTTTAATCAAAACAGCCCATTTTTGTCAAAACAGGCCGTGGGGCCCATCCAGGTCCATGTGGGTCCGGCCCAACTCAGCCCGTGGGTCCCACTTTGGGACTTGTGACGGTTTTTGAGTTATCGTCATTTTTATCGTGTTTTGTAATATTTAGCAAGTGGGAAATATTAATAAGTAAAATATTTAATTAAAAAGGTTTTTCATAAAATTATTATTTCTCACATGTTAGAAATTATAAGACGAGATCCTAGTTTATTTTGATATCCTTTAAGTCAAGCGGGGTTTTACGTAAGATTTAATAATTCACATGTTAGAAGCTTTATTAAAATAACATGTAATGAATATGTTGATTTTATGTCTATGTGATAAAGACTCTGTTTCTAGCCGGTTTGATCCAACGGTTTGGTCAAACTAAGATCTAGTCAGCCCCGATTTGACTGATGACCCGTCGCGGGACTCGGGTCGGGGATTTGTCTTCAAGTAAGGTTATATTTAATTAATGAATTAGCCTTAGTAGATATGAGGCGATATGTTATTTGGTTATGATTTATATGCAAGTAGTCACATGTTAGGAAATTGTTTCCGTGACTGTTTGATTATATGGTTGGTGTCGTGTTGACTAAGTACCCATAGAGAATTATGAGTATATGGCGTCTTGACCATTCTAATTCTAAATGAGTATCTTGGACCATGACATTGATAGGCCCGTACGATCTTTAACGAGTATATGTTCGCCGCTTGATAGCTTTTGTGTCTCGGCCTGGGGGGCTTATCTCCAAGTCGGGGCATGGCATCCTAAGAGTTCCGCTTTGGGAAGGGAGCCAGCTTAAGTACTAGCCATCTCTGCTTAGGGGGTCGCCTAGTAGAGTTTCTCATAGACGGTTATGTCATTGGACGGGGAACGGAATAGCTGTTGTCGCTAGGTCTGATCAGTCTAGGACTAGGATGTTTTCCTACCTTGTGGTATAGCCTCGAGTTACAGAAGTCGACTATTGACTGTACTAGGAACTTATGCCTGTTTGTAGAAGTATTGGTCTTTCATGTTTGTATGATTCTATGAGTTCTAGAAGGTGAGATGCAAGCCGGCTAGGATTGATAGAGTTTGGATTACCGCTTGTTAACTGATTCACATGATTACGTGTTGATTAGGGTTTGAGTGTATCATGGCCACGTTACAGGGTAACCTCTGAGCTAGCATACCAGCTTCCCTACCTCTTGTTATATTTTATTATCGGTTTCACATGATAGCTTTCATATGATAGGTTATATGTTAGTTAATTGTTTCATAACATGAAAAGCATATCATATATGTTTAAGTTTGTATTTTCCATATACATTGCTTTTATGTTATTCATGTTTCATTAAACTCGACATTTCGTGGCTGGGAGGACTCGGCGTTACTCCCCACTGACTGTGGCTTCCGTGTTTATATTTAATGCGGTCGAACAGGTGGTGAATGCATACATTGGGTACATTGACGAGCTAGCGAGCGAAGTATTACCTTGGACCTATAGTCGGTTCTTAGATTGTATATTATTATACACTCTTTCATTTCCGTATTTATACGGGAGATATGTCTCCCGTTCTTGTATATTTCTTTTGTAGAATATTATTTACGTTTTGTAATGACCCTTTTTATTTATGACACCTTCTTTATGTATTTAAAAAATTTTTTTTTTTCTTTCCGCAAATTTGAGGGTGTCACAAGAGTTGTGAGATGGCTTTCCAAAATTTAAAAGAACGCCTGACGACAGCTCTAATCCTAGCATTACAGGTTGGCATTAAGGATTTTGAGGTGTATATTGATGCATCTAAGAACGGATTAGGGTGTATACTGATGAAAAATGGCAAGGTTATAGCTTATGCCTCGCGACAGTTGAAACCATACGAGGAGAATTACCTAACCCATGATGTAACACCCCGTAATTTGAAAGACCGAAATTATATTTGAAAAGTAATAAATTTAATTTATTTTAATTTATTACGATTTATTTGAATTTATGATAATTTAATATAATTATTTTGAATTTATTTGGAATTAAAGAGTAGGTTATACTGTTTAAACCCGAACTTCATTTAACTATTCCCGAGTCAACTTAAGTCCCGAAACAAACCCAAAACCCGACTCCTACATGTGCCACACGCCCCAAGGCACCTTTTTCCTCATTTTTGGGCTTTTGATTTCTTTAGATTAAACTAATACAAATATCTAAGATATTTGTAACTTTATCGATCTGTCAACTTAAATTCTGCAACAAATCGCTTAAACCCGGACCCGATTTCTTCCTCCTCCACACGCCTCTCCCTCTTGTCCCTTAGGATTAGATATTTTCATTTCTTTTGATTAAACTAACATAATATCTAATAATATCTAGATATTTACCATAATATATATTTAACATAATATCTAAGATATTTATAAAACCCGAGTCAATCCCGTAACAACAAGTTCAAAACCCGACTCCCATTAATCCTCTATATTACACGGTCCAAACCTCCCCTCTTACTCACAAATTATGTTTTTATTTTACATTAAATCAACTTAATATCTACTTAATACCTTCTTTAATATAATCACCATTGTTCTTCGTGTTCTTGATCGTTCTTGAGCAAAATCGTCACAAAACCTTCGTTACTTGGCCAACCCGTAACACTTTAATTGTTGAAATCAAGTTTTAATACTAATAATGTTATTTTTGTCATTTCTTATAGGAGAAGATTATGAAGACGAGTTTGGTGACTCGTATATTTTAGAAAAAGATTAGTAGACGGGTTTTTAGGTCTTATTTTGGTGCTATTTGGTTTTGTGCTAGCTAAGGTAACGATTACCAAGTTACTCGACGAATTAATGTCACATATCTTTTTGTTGTTTTTGTTATTTACGGTTTTAAGTAGTAACATGCTAGGTTGTTATTATTATTAAGTTTTATGAGTTTTGAACATATTTAGTGTTTTTGACATGTTGGATGATTTGTTCATAATCATAATTTTAGTATGAATGATGGTTGAATTGGTTGTTAAAATGGATGGTTGTTAATTAAAACATGTTAGCAAGAAATTTGGGGTTGTTGTTGTTGGTGGCCGTTTTGGTGGCCGAGAAACAGACCCGGCACGCCCGGTTCAGGCCCGTTCCAGGCCCGGCTGCCCGGTCATTGTTGGCCCGTTAATTGGCCCTTTGGGCTTGTGTCGATACTTGATTGTTTTGTTGTTGTTTTGACGGGTTTTAAATATGTTATGCATGCGGGAAATATTAAGAAACGATTTTAGAAATAGTTGACCAAAACAGGCCCAAACCAGGCACGTGGGCCCAGTCCAGGCCCGGTTCAGTCTCGGCCCATTCCAGGCCCGGCTGACCCGTGAGCCCTCCTTTGGGCTTGTGACGGTTTTTGAGTTTATTGTTATTATTATATCATGTTTTGTAATATTTAGCAAGTGGGAAATTTTAAAAAGTAAATTATTTAATTAAACGGTTTTCATAATATTATTATTTCTCACATGTTAGAAATTATAGCATGAGATTGTAGTTTAATTTGATATCCCTTAAGTCAAGCGGGTTTCGTAAGAATTAATAATTCACATGGTAGAAATTAGAATAAAATAGCATGAAATGAATATGATGTTCTTATGTTCAAGCCTAAATGGCTAAGACTCTGTTTCTAGCCGGTTTGACCAAACGGGTTTGGTCACACTATGATCTAGTCAGCCCCGTTTTGACTGATGACCCGTCGCGGGACTCGGGTCGGGGATTTGTCTTCAGGTAAAGTTTTATTTAATGAATGAATGAATGAGCCTTAGTAGATATGAGGCGATATGATATTTGAATGTGATTTATATGCAATTAGTCACATGATAGGAATTTTTTTCCCGTGACTGTTTAATTGTATGATATATGTCGTGTTGACTAAGTACTCATAGAGAATTATGATTATATGGCGTGTTGACCATTCTAATTCTAAATGAGCACCTTGGACCATGACATTGATAGACCTTACTATCTTTAACGAGTATATAGTTCACTGCTTGATAGATTTTGTGTCACTGGCCTGGGATTTTGATACCATGCCGGGGCATGGCTGCCTAATTGCTTCCACTTTGGGAATGGAGCCAGCTTAAGTACTAGCCAACTCTGCTTAGGGGGTCTCCTAGTAGAGATTCTCATGTACTTTTGGTCATGAGACAGGAAATGGGTTAGCTGTTGTCGCTAGGTCTGCGCAGTCTAGGACTAGGATGTTTATCCTACCTTGTGGTATAGCCTCGAGTTACAGAAGTCGACTATTGACCGTGCTAAGAACTTATGCCTGTTTCTAGACGTATTGGTCTTTCATGTTTGATGATTCTATTAATCTTAGAAGGTGAGATGCAAGCCGGCTAAGGTTGATAGAGTTTGGATTACCGGTTTTAAATTTAATTGATTCCATGATAGTTTGCCATGAGTAGCCTAGCCCTTCATATGCTAGGTATATGTTAGTGATTTGTTTATAACTTGTGAAAAGCATATCATATATGTTTAAGTTTTGTATCTTCCATATACATTGCTTTTATGTTATTCATGTTTCATTAAACTCGACATTTCGTGGCTGGGAGAACTCGGAGTTACTACCCACTGACTGTGGCTTCCGTGTTTATATTTAATACGGTTGGCAGGTTTGTGATGCATACTTGGGTACATTGACGAGCTAGCGAGTGAAGTATTACCTTGGACCTATATTCGGTTCTTAGGATTGTATTATATTATACACTCTTTTATTTCCGTATTTATACGGGAGATATGTCTCCCGTTTTAGATATTTCTTATGTATAATATTATTTCCTTTTTGTTATGAACCCTTTTCTTTAAGACACCTTTGTTATGATGAATATATTTAATGGTAGGTTCCGGTTTTAAAATTTACCGATTTTCACTAAAGTGAACCTATTAAAAACGTATTCTCATCTTTTATTTATTTAAATTACTTGTTTATCTTTCCGCAAATTCGATGGTGTCACACATGACCTGGAATTAGGGGCAATACTGTTTGCTTTGAAATTGTGGAGACACTACCTTTATGGTGCAACATTTAAAGTATTCTCGGACCACAAGAGTCTGAAGTACATCTTTACCCAAAAGGAGTTAAACATGAGGCAGAGGAGATGGTTAGAGTTGATAGGGGACTATGATATGGAGATAGTGTACCATGAAAGGAAGGCAAACGTGGTAGAAGATGCATTGAGTAGGAAGACAATATATTCGTTGGGAGTATCATTGTCTAGGATGAGACTCCAAGATGAGATGGAGAAGATGAGCATCCACGTGATTAAAAAGGGACGTATGATGGGCGACTTGACATTAGAGCATTCACTATATGAAGAGATTAGTGGACTACAGTTGGGGGACCCCAAAATCGTGTTGGGGAAAGAGGGTATAGAAAAGGGGAAGTAAATAGCTTTTCATTCCATGATGACGGAAATGTAAGGTTTGATGGTCGTTGGTGTGTACTTGGAAACGAGGAATTGCGAAGCAGGATACTTACGGAGGCGCATTCTACTCCTTACTCTGTTCATCCGGGTGGGACTAAGTTGTATAAAGACTTGAAGAAGACATTATAATGGTCTGGAATGAAGAAGAAGGTCACAGAATTGTTTCTAAATGTAATACCCGGTACTTTAGAGACCTTTGACCAACCCTTAACCTTATAGGACTGACCTTATGAGACCATCCATACGATAGTGTTGGGTGATTCTGTACTCTTCAAGAGAGAGTACCTGTGACAACCCTCGCGATAGCGCAAATAAAACATAACAAGCATGCAATTTATATAGCGGAAATTACGATATTTTTGAAACTTTTTACATGCCAAAGGAAAGGTACGAGGAATGTCAAATAATTACAAACTTAAAGTATAATATACTACAAGAGATGTAGTCTCTACAAATGTTATCAAAAATCAAAGTTGTTTAACAACTAGCTAAAAAAAACGTCTAGGGGTGAATCGTCGAGGCCAACGCCCGCTAGCTCACACCCGAACCCAAAAACAACAAGCAAAGTCCATCCAAGCAACCTGTTCATCCATGAAAACATGAACGCCACAGTCAGTGGGAAGTAACTCCGGGTTCTCCCAGCCATATCACAAATAACATACTTAAACGAAAATACATAAGTAGAAGCATACATATATAAATATACATGTGAATTACGAGAAGGATAAATAGGCATTTCAATATATAAAGATATAGGCGCATGAAGTACAAACCGTAATCATCAGATTATAGACAAACTCGGGAAAGACACCCTTAGGCAACTATATACAAACTAGGGCTTGCATCTCACCGTTAGCGGCATATACTTGATAAGATAGAGACTCGACATATAAACCACGCCAAGTAATCAAACGGTCACAAATAATCAACATATAATCATCCATCCAAACGTACGAATACGGTGACAACATCTCTCACGGTTAATGACACGCACTAGCACCATGTACATAGCAAGTATGATCAATTCGCACCCACGGGATAATCATTTCCCTGAACGCATATATGATGAACATTTCGTATATGTAGACTCATTTCCTCCTGGTAGGACGACGATAACAATACGGTCCTAGTCTAAACATGTTCCGATTCGTCATGCGATAAACATTTCGCATCCAAGACTCGGTCAAACAAGCATCATAAACAAGCGGTACGCTACATGCAATGAAACCACCTCGCAAAGATACGACATTTGACGGCCGGGTCGATCAACGCATAGCGTTTGCCTCCTAACAACGTCGTCATATCTCCACTAAAACATGCATACAAGCATTTGGGATACATCTCCTCGTTCCGACATGCTAGTCTACCGAGCGAGGAGGTAGCCAGGGAATGAGAGTTCATAGCACTTAACAATTAGTGCACAAATCAAAATATATGTAAAACCGACTCAAAGGGGGACATATTAAAAACCGTCACAAAACATGTAAAACCCATAAATGTACCCTATTTGTAATTTAAAAATATTATACGGATACTTTTCAATGTAATTTTAGATTTAGTCTAGAACTTAGTTTCCCGTGTTTAATTTAGAAATTCCGAGTTCGTATTCGGACTTTACTCGGAATTCCGTGTGAGTTACGCCTTAAGGCGAATTTTGGGCTTTTTCCCCCATATACTTTCACTCACCTTTATATCCCCTTTTTCCCTCATCTTTTTCCACTTACTCCATCATACTACCCTTAAACCCTAAACTCCCTCACATTCAACATACTCCTTCTTCCTCACCAAGTAACCACCAAAACCTAAGTTCCATATTTGATCAAGCTTAATATCGACGCTACACCTTCATTACTCGCTCAAATTCACTAATTTCCGTCTTAACCTTTCCCTCTCATCGTCCTCTATCCTAATTGGTAATAAAATTACCGTCTTTCTCACGTTTCAATTTATCCGTCTTTCTCAAAGGTGAATTATATTCATCTTTTATTATCTAATTGTAGGTGGTGACCTCCGGGAGCTCGACAAAGATTACTACTTGATAGAAGAGGACCTCGACGAGGATTGAAGACGCAAAAAAGTAACGGTGATGGGTTACTCGATATCATTACGTGTTTTAATGTGTTTTCTATGTTAGTAATCGTATTTGGAAAAGGATTAGTATTCATAGAACTTGTGTTGATGATGATGATTGTTGTTTGTTGATGATTGTTGATGATAGTTAATGATTATTGATAGTTGATAGTAGTTATCTATGATAATTGAAAATGGATGATTGAATTGTTGTTGTTCTCGGGTAGAAGTGTTCCAAGCCGGCCGACCGGCCGCCTGTCTGCTGACCGGCTGGGGACGCAGCAGAAGTGAAGTTGGTATTTTGATATTGTGTTGTTCCCAGTCGGGTGCCCGGCCTCCGGTCCCCCTGACCGGCTGGGAACTCGCTGTATTTTTGATGTATTTTGGTTTGTTGATGAAGCGCCAGCCGGGTGCCCGGCGGCCGGTCCACCTGACTGGCTATCACCCTGCTGGAGTTCTTTTCTAATTCTTTCTTAAATCATAATTTATAATAGTTCGCATGGTTCGTTTATCGTATAAATTTACGTAATGACTTTAAATATTCATGTTTAGAATATATGATATTCCATTCGCTCGTATCGCATGTTTTGTGACGGTTTTTCATATATCCCCCTTTGAGTCGGTTTTACATATGTTATGGTTTGAGCACAAATCGTTATGTGCTTTGTACTCTCATTCCCCCGGCTACCTCTTCGTTCGTAAGGCTGGAATGTCGGAACGAGGAGTGTATCCTTACTGCTTAATTGCATGTGTTAGTGGTCATATGACGACATTGTTGGGAGGCGAACGCTTTGCGTTGATCGACCCAGCCGTCAAATGTTGTATACTTGTGAGGTGGTGTCATTGCAAGTAGTGTACCGCTTGTTATGATGCTCGTGCTCTTTTCCGCCTCTTTCGTGAAGGTTGACCGAATTTGGGGTACTCGGCTTCTATGTTTGACCGAGTCTTGGATGCGAAATGTCATCGCATGTCGAATCGGAAAATGTTATTCTGAGAGTCTGGCCAGGTTTAGACTAGGACCGTATTATTATCGTCGTTCTACCGGGAGGAAATTAGTCTACATATACGAAATGTTGAATAGTGTATGCGTTCAGGGATATGTCATCCCGTGGATGCGATTTTAATCATACTTGCCATGTACACGGTGCTAGTGCGTGTCATTTAGCGTGAGAGATGTTGTCAACGTATTCGTACGTTGGATGGATGATTATATGATTGATTATTTATAATCTTTGGATAACTTGGCATGGTTTCTTTGTCGAGTCTCAATCTTATCAAGCTTATGCCGCTAACGGTGAGATGCAAGCCCTAGTGAGTGTATGGTTGCCTAAGTGTGTCTTCCCCAAGTCTATCTATAATATGATGGTTACGGTTTTGTACTTTAAGTACCTATTTATCCTTCTCGTATTTCACATGTATATTTATATATGCATGCTTCTACTTTCGTATTTCCGTTTAAGTATGTTATTTGTGATATGGCTGGGAGAATCCGGAGTAACACCCCACTGACTGTGGCATTCATTTTTTTCATGGATGAACATGTTGCTTGCTTGGATGGATTTTGCTAGTTGTATTTTGGGTTTCGGGTGTGAGCCAGCGGGCGTTGGCCTGGATGAATCACCTCTAGACGTTGTTTAGCTAGTTTGCTAATAACTTTGATATTCGATAACATTTTGAGAGACTTCGTCTCTTTGTAGTATATTCTACATTGGTTTGTAATTATTTGACATTCCTCGTATTTTTATCTTAGCATGTAAAAAGTTTTAAAAACACCGTATTTTCCGCTATATAAATCACATGCTTGTTATGTTTTATTTCCGCATTCGCGAGGGTTGTCACAGTTGGTATCAGAGCCTAAGACGCTCCCGACGCACACACGTGAACCCTAAACTTAAATTACTTGACCTGGAAATAATAAATGAGAGATGGGTAGACTTAAGGACCTAAGGTGGTAGTCTTTGGTGACTTGATGTTTGTTAGGTTCTAACTTGTTTGTTGATTGGGTTGAGTGATGTTATGTTTGTTTGTATCGACCGTCTTGAGGTGGATCGTGTGTTACCTAGAAGAAGTATCCTCTACCGAAGATGGAAGATTTACAAGCCTAATTGAAGTGTATTTTCTTCCTCATCGATGATTTCTCTCGTCCTTAATGTATCATGCTCTCATCCCTCTATCTAAGTGCTTCCTTATCAGCTAACTTCTTTTTCCCTTGGAAATTACTCTTGTTAGTTTCCTCCTCCTTATCAATTTGTACCCTCAACTTCCTTATGTGACCTTCTGTGGACACCATACCCGTTTGTTTGTGGTATATTATACTTGGTCGGAAAAATTTTGAACTTGTGGGATGTTAGTGTTGGTTAGAATGAATTTGGGATTTGAGGTAAATGGTGTAGATCTAAGTTCACCCTATATTGATGATTGGTTGTATCTCTGAGGAAAGATAGTAAGATAAGTTTGATGATTTTAATGCTTGATGCTTGCCATGACTAATGTGTGGATAGTTCATGGTATTTGATGGTTTAAGGTTGAATGAGTTGGCTAAGACTTCTTAACCCATTAGTGATTTAATCTTTTGAACTTAGGAGTTTAGTAATATTAGAGTGTCTTAAGGATCATACCTAAGTTGGAGCTAGTTATTCTAAGTGAGAATATTTGGATGATGCCTTGAGTTATGAAATGCCCTTGAGACTAAGTCACTTCTTGTGATTTTCTAGTGTGTACTTTTGGGTATATGCTTGGTGGAAAAATACTTGGTTATAATTCTTGGATTTAAAGATATGATCTTATATCATGGTATCGGAGACTTGGTTGAGGTAGTAAGTCGTAATGATAGATTAAACCATGTTACTTAAGGATTATGGACATGAGTGGAATCTGATTAGATGAGCTATGATGGTGATGCCTTAGGATGTTGATGATGACGTTTTGTTCGGTGTTCTACCTTGTGAGCCATAGGAGTTGAAAAGAGATTAGTATGAAGAATTCTTGTTAGTCATTCGGTTTTGAAACCTTTGAAATTTGTCAAATTTTGGAGTTGAGAGAATGTTACCATGGTTGAGTTGCAATTCCGCAATTAGGAATCCGTGTTATATGAGAGGATGGATGAATTGGGTTGTAATCGATTTGTTAAATCTAGGTTTACCTTACTTTGTTGATTTGTGGTACGAGGGTCCCTTGTAAGAGACCTTTGTTATTGGGATGAGTTGCTTTGCTATCACCCTAAGTCTGAAAGGAGAAATTTTGTGGATTAAACCTTAAACCTTTACTCGTGCCATTGTCCCTTTTCATTTCCATTCTTGAATGTTTTTGTCAAGATTGATCTTTAAGAAATCGCATGCTCGCACCTTCTTTCTTACTCGGATATCTTCATAACGCTACTATCTGCTTTGTCTCTTTTTTACCTCGTTATTTTCAGCGTTCCTCTCTTGTAATCTCGTGCCTGATTATTCTCGTGTTCTCCTTGAGATTCCTTATCGTTTCCTATCTCGATGCTGCTTCATCTTTTCTCTAGTGGATTGGATATTCCGTTTGTAAGGCTCAGAGAATAAGTGTAAAGTATTTTGGGGATTCTTTAGTTAGAATATGTGTATTTGGATTTAGCAAATTTCATGTTGTACTTGATCATGAAAAATAGGACTTAAGCTCTAGGATGAATCCTAATAGTGATAATGTATCCTCTCTTAGTGGTTTTGGATTTGGAGCTTGGTATTCTAGTGTTATTTTGAGAATTGAGTTGATGGTGATAATAGTTCGTTGTTGTTCGGTATTATAACGGTTGCTTGGTATGTCATTTGGGAATTAGATGTCTCTAATTGGTGGATTCTAAATGAGACTTTACTTTAGGATAATTAAGCCGGTAACCAAAGTTTGAGGAGTATTGTCATAAATGAAAATCGAATCATTTTGAGTTTTAGATGAACTAGATGATTTGAATGGTTGTCTGATTGCCAAGTAATTGGCCATTTGTGGTTTGGAATAAGTAATTTTCTTTTATTCTTAAGGAATCATAGTTTGAGATTGAGAAATGTTCGTTGCAACCTTTGGATAGTGAGTGCTCAGATGTTATGGATTATAGAGTTAGAATGGTGAACCCATTTATCTTGAGGATTAGTAACCCCCATAGTTTGCTAATGTGACTATTTATATTTGAGGCTTCGAGCGTAGTAATGATCGAGTTAAGGGTATTAGGGCGTATTAAAGAATCATTATAATCGATAATGGATTGTGGATTCTTCCTTGTCATGAGACCTTGGATGAGGCTAGTTGGATCTTAGATAATTATGTTTGTTGCCTTGATCGTGATTGTTGTAATTAATTTTTATAGAGTTTAGCATATCAGAATGGTTAAGGTGTAATCGAGGTAAGTTGCATCCTCTTGAGGACTAGTTTATTAGTAGAATTAGTGAAGTCGAATTCTTGTAGATCTTCCTGCCGACTTTATCGTGATCTTCCTATCCCTAGGAGTTCGATTTGTTTCGTTTTTGCTTGTTTTGTATATATTTTGTTATCGTGATTTGTGAACTTGATGTTCGAGTCGCTCTATCTACGTGTAATGTCTTGTTATTTGATTTTATCTTTGAGAAAATCTTCAAATTTCCATATTGTATTTCTAATTTAACGTTTCAAAGAAGTCTAAAGATAGTTTGTGTACCCTCTTTTTGGAGAAAATGGATTTCTTTTGCTTTTATATTTGGATTTTGCGTTTGGTTGGATGTTTGGACTTGTTATTGAAGACGTCTGGTGACTAGTCCTGCACTTACTAACGCTTGTTTTGATTTTCGATTTCGCTATTTCATCATTGATTTGATCTGGATAATTAGAGTTCTCGTTCGCGACGGGCACTCTTGTGATTCGTAAATAAAGTTTCGCACTTATGAAAAATCTCCTTAAACCGTTTTCGAGAAGAACCTCGTTTCATAAATGTTTCCCTTGTAAAAGCTTTCGTGTTGATTTTGAAAACCGATTCTTGTCTTTGATACTTTTGTTTTCTACTCTCAAGTTTCGAGGACGAAACTTTTTAAAAGTTGGGGTGATTGTAACACCCGCAAATGTACCCTATTTGTAATTTAAAAATATTATACGGATACTTTTCAGTGTAATTTTAGATTTAGTCTAGAACTTAGTTTCCCGTGTTTAATTTAGCAATTCTGAGTTCGTATTCGGACTTTACTTGGAATTCCGTGTGAGTTACACCTTAAGGCGAATTTTGGGCTTTTATCCCCATATTCTTCCACTCACCTTTGTATCCCCTTTTTCCCTCATCTTTTTCCACTTACTCCCTCATACTACCCTTAAACCCTAAACTCCCTCACATTCAACATACTCCTTCTTCCTCACCAAGTAACCAGCAAAACCTAAGTTCCATATTTGATCAAGCTTAATATCGACGCTACACCTTCATTACTCGCTCAAATTCACTAATTTCCGTCTTAACCTTTCCCTCTCATCGTCCTCTATCCTAATTGGTAATAAAATTACCGTCTTTCTCACGTTTCAATTTATCCGTCTTTCTCAAAGGTGAATTATATTCATCTTTTATTATCTAATTGTAGGTGGTGACCTCCGAGAGCTCGAAAAAGACTACTACTTGATAGAAGAGGACCTCAACGAGGATTGAAGACGCAAAAAAGTAACGGTGAAGGGTTACTCGATATCATTACGTGTTTTAATGTGTTTTCTATGTTAGTAATCGTATTTGGAATAGGATTAGTATTCATAGAACTTGTGTTGATGATGACGATTGTTGTTTGTTGATGATTGTTGATGATAGTTAATGATTATTGATAGTTGATAGTAGTTATTTATGATAATTAAAAATGGATGATTGAAGTGTTGTTGTTCTCGGGTAGAAGTGTTCCCAGCCGGCCGACCGGCCGCCGGTCTGCTGACCGGCTGGGGACGCAGCAGAAGTGAAGTTGGTATTTTGATGTTGTGTTGTTCCCAGCCGGGTGCCCGGCCGCCGGTCCCCCTGACCGGCTCCTGTATTTTTGATGTATTTTGGTTTGTTGATGAAAAGCCAGCCGGGTGCCCTGCGGCCGGTCCACCTGACCGGCTGGCACCCTGCTGGAGTTATTTTCTCATTCTTTCTTAAATCTTAATTTATAATAGTTCGCATGGTTCGTTTATCGTATAAATTTACGTAATGACTTTAAATATTCATGTTTAGAATATATGATATGCCATTCGCTCGTATCGCATATTTGTGACGGTTTTTCATATATCCCACTTTGAGTCGGTTTTACATATGTTATGGTTTGAGCACTAATCGTTATGTGCTTTGTACTCTCATTCCCCCGGCTACCTCTTCGTTCGTAAGGCTGGAATGTCGAAACGAGGAGTGTATCCTTACTACTTAATTGCATGTGTTAGTGGGCATATGACGACGTTGTTGGGAGGCGAACGCTTTGCGTTGATCGACCCGGCCGTCAAATGTTGTATACTTGCGAGGTGGTGTTATTGCATGTAGCGTACCGCTTGTTATGATGCTTGAGCTCTTTTCCGCCTCTTTCGTGAAGGTTGATCGAACTTGGGGTACTCGGCTTCTATGTTTGACCGAGTCTTGGATGCGAAATGTCATCGCATATTGAATCGGAAAATGTTAATCCGAGAGTTTGGCAAGGTTTAGACTAGGACCGTATTATTATCGTCGTCCTACCGGGAGGATATTAGTCTACATATACGAAATGTTGAATCGTGTATGCGTTCAGGGAAATGTCATCCCGTGGATGCGATTTTAATCATACTTGCCATCTACACGGTGCTAGTGCGTGTCAATTACCGTGAGAGATATTGTCAACGTATTCGTACGTTGGATGGATGATTATATGATTGATTATTTGTAATCTTTGGATGACTTGGCATGGTTTGTTTGTCGAGTCTCAATCTTATCAAGCTTATGCCGCTAACGGTGAGATGCAAGCCCTAGTGAGTGTATGGTTGCCTAAGTGTGTCTTCCCCGAGTCTATCTATAATATGATGGTTACGGTTTTATACTTTAAGTACCTATATTCTTATATATTGAATTGCCTATTTATCCTTCTCGTATTTCACATGTATATTTATATAGGCATGCTTCTACTTTCGTATTTCCGTTTAAGTATTTAATTTGTGATACGGCTGGGAGAACCCGGAGTTACTCCCCACTGACATTGGCGTTCATGTTTTTCATGGATCAACAGGTTGCTTGCTTGGATGGATTTTGCTAGTTGTATTTTGGGTTTCAGGTGTGAGCTAGCGGGCGTTGGCCTGGATGAATCACCTCTAGACGTTGTTAAGCTAAATTGCTAATAACTTTGATATTCGATAAAAATTTAAGAGACTTCGTCTCTTTTTAGTATATTCTACTTTGGTTTGTAATTATTTGACATTCCTCGTATTTTTATGTTAGCATGTAAAAAGTTTTAAAAACACCGTATTTTCCGCTATATAAATCACATGCTTGTTATTTTTTATTTCCACATTCGCGAGGGTTGTCACAAAACATGTGATATAAACGAATGGAATATCATATATTCTTAACATGAATATTTAATGCTATTACGTAAATTTATACGAGAAACGAATCACGCAATTTATTATAAATGAAAGTATAAGAAAAGAATAAAAAGATAAAAGCAGCGTGTGCGAGCCGGTCAAGTGGACCGGCCGCCAGCTACCCGGCTGGCGTTTTAGTAACAAATGAAAATCATAAAAAATACAGAGTGATCCAGCCGGTCACGTGGACCGGCTGCCGGCTACCCGGCTGGACCATATACCATTTGAGAAATAAGAAGAAGGAATGGGGGTGTCTCAACCGGTCGGCCGGCTGAGACCTACATAACACCAAATTACGTCAAAAATGTCAGCCACCATCCCAGCCGGTCAGCTGACCGGCAACCGATCGGCCGGCTGGGAGCACAATGCACAAAAATCATCATTCATCACCCATGAACATCAACAAATATCAACTATCATCAACACTTATTAACAATTATCAACAAACAACGACCATCATCAACAAACACAAATTCTATGAATACTCATCCTATTCCAAATACATTCACTAACATCAAAAACACATTAAATCACGTATTGATATCGAGTAACCCTTCACTGTTACCTTTTCGCGTCTTCAATCTTCGTGTAGGTCCTCCTCCACTAGGTAGTAATCTTTGTCGAGGTCTTGAAGATCTCCACCTACAATTAGACAACAAAAGATGAGTATAATTCACATTTGAGAAAGACGGATAAATTGAAAAATGAGAAAAACGGTAATTTTATTTCCGAATAGGATAGAAGACGATGAGAGGGGAAGATTATGACAAAAATAGCGGATTTGAGTAAGGAATGAAGGAGTAGTGACGATCTTTAGGTTGATCAACAATGGAGTTTAGGTTTTGGTTACTTGTTGAGGAAGAAGGAGTAAGTGGAAAAGTGAGTGAGGGAGTTAGGGTTTAAAAGGGAGATATAAGGTGAGTAAGTGGAAAAATATGGAAAAAGCCCAAACGCGCCTTAAGGCGTAACTCACACGGAATTTCGAGTAAAGAGCGAAAACGAACTCTGATTTGCTAAAATAGACACGGGAAACTAAGTTCTAGATTAAATCTAAAATTTCGCTAAAAAGTATCCGTATAATATTTTTAAATTACAAATTGGGTACATTTGCGGGTGTTACAATCACCCCACCTTTTAAAAAGTTTCGTCCTCGAAACTTGAGAGTAGAAAACCAAAGTATCAAAGACAGAATCGGTTTTCAAAATCGACACGTAAGCTTTTACAAGGGAAATATTTATGAAACGAGGTCCTTCTCGAAAACGGTTTTAAGGAGATTTTTCATAAGTGCAAAACTTTATTTACGGATCACAAGAGTGCCCGTTGCAAAAAAGACTCTAGTTATCCAATCAAAGCAATGTCAAAATAGTGAAATCGAAAATCAAACAAACGTTAGTGAGGGTAGGACTAGTCATCAGACGTCTTCAATAACAAGTCCAAACATCCAACCAAACGCAAAATCCAAGTATAAAAGCAAAATAAATCTATTTTCTCCGAAAAGAGGGTACAAAATCCATCTTTAGACTTCTTTGAAAAGTTAGATTCGAAATACAATATGGAAATTCGAAGGTTTTCTCAAAGAAAATATCAAAATAAGTAGACATTACACGTACATAGAGTGACTAGAACATCCAGTTCGCAAATCACGATACTAAGAAGTACGTCCAACGAGCAAAATGGACCAAAAAGGGGAAGGATTGAAGAGTAGCAGATTGAGCAAGGGTCAATTCAAGGGAAAAGAGAGGGATGAACTCCAAACTTATCTCTTATCCATGATAATTGAAAGGTCGCTCGTAACTCGACATCACCAACTTCACGAATAAACTATCCTCAAGAGAATGTAATTTACACAAGTTACACCTCAACATTTTCAATCATTAGATTCCTTCTAATATCTTTCATAACCACGAGACCTCAAGTCACCAACCTAACCATTCAAACCTAATTAGTATCGACTAAGGTCCATAGTTTGTAATCTGCAGGAGAGGTCCTTTAACATACCATAGTATCCTTAGATTCATCATACTCTATTGGAAACCACTAACCAAAGAAATCCCATCTTAGGGGACCACATCTACTAACATCCTCAAGGGGAACGGTCCTTACCATAAAAAATACTTTTATCCAATTCATTCCAAAACTCATTATCCTAAATTCTCAATGGACTTCTCATCCTCAAAAGTGATATTGCAACATCAAGTTTAAAAGTCTAAAACCACCAAGAGAGGTTCAACCTAAATTTATTCTCAATTCCTTTTAATCAACTAAACATGAAACTAGCTCAATAGGGCAGGTAGGTACCATATTTGAAACATCTTGAAAACACACCTACTAAATCCTCACATTAGCTAATAATAAAACTACCTCACAAGAGAAATAAGGAAGGCGAACATGATACAAGGAACGCTAGGAGGCATCATCAAATAACTACGATAAGATGGTAAAGATGCAGGCGGAAAGGAAGACGAGGTTGATCTAAGCAAGTGAACCTACCAGTCACGATCTCCGGGTGAGCATCGACTTCGGCTCGGCTGAGTACATAGATGGATCCTTTAGCTTTGGCACCGGGTGCGGGAATCTAACAATCGGTGCACTCACGAAAGCGGTGACCAGTCTTCTTGCAAAAGAATCAAACATAAGTTCGGTTGAAACATCGTACACCGGGGAGAACGGGTTTCCTACAACCATCACAAATTCATCCTTGAGCTTGAGCTTGAGGGGGACCATTGGGCTTAGGAGCCACACTTGGGTTAGCTTGAGGGGAATAAGGAACAAGGGTTCTTGCATTGGTGTTTGAGGGAGCATTGAAAGGCCTCTTGTTAGCATAGGCATTAGAAGAAGAGGGAGTGAAAGGTCTTTTTTCATGAAAGTTTGACCTTGGATTGAAAGAGGGGAAAGGAGAGGCATTATTCATCTTCGCTTCATCTCTAATGGACTTCAAGGAGTTCTCGGCCCAAAGGGCATCATCATACAACTCTCCAAAAGACGTAGAATTTCTCCTCACTTTGCTTTGGAGTAAAGCACTAAGCTTATTACGGTAATAAAAAGCTCGGTCCTCATCATCCTTGATGAGCTTTGGTGCAAAGTGAGCAAGCTTGTTGAATTGTGTGGTGATGTCTTGAACCGTCAAGTCACCTGGCTTGAAATCAATTAATTCCTTGAGCCTTTGTTGCTTGAGCTCCTTAGGATAAATTCGGCCTTCCACAAGAGCCTTGAAACATTACCAATTGAAATAGACTTCAAGAGTAGCGGTGGGATTAGTGATCGCCCACCAATTGTCGGCTTCCCTCACAAGAAAGTGCTTAGCAATCCTCACCTTGTCCTCTTCACGAACTTGGTATAAGTCGAATTGCTTCTCCATCTCCCGAAACCATTCCGAGAGTTCGGTAGCGTCCGGCTCTCCACCATACGGCGTAATCTAACTCCTATCAATATGGCTAGCCACCCAAGCATAGCCTCCTTGGTGATTGTCTTCTCTATGAGGAGGGACTTGGTCAGCGTGAGCATTAGCCGCATCTTGTTGGTTCCTTAGAAGTTGAGTAAGAGCCTCAAGAATGACATTCTCTACTACTTGAGGTCTAACCATCTTCATAAGAAACAAAAATAAAACAAGTTAACCCTAACACTTAGCATCAACAAAGAGTCTACCAAGTAAAGTCCTTAATTTCTACCCATCTCTCTTTTATTATTTCAAGGTCAAGTAGTTTAAGTTTAGGGTTCACGTGTGTGCATCGAGAGCGTTAAAGCACTGATACCAACTGTGAAAACGCTCGCGATAGCGAAAATAAAACATACCAAGCATGCAATTTATATAGTGGAAATTACGATATTTTTGAAACTTTTTACATGCCAAAGGAAAGGTACGAGGAATGTCAAATAATTACAAACTTAAAGTATAATATACTACAAGAGACGTAGTCTCTCAAAATGTTATCAAAAATCAAAGTTGTTTAGCAACTAGCTAAAAAACACGTTTAAGGGTGAATCGTCGAGGTCAACGCCCGCTAGCTCACACCCGAACCCAAAAACAACAAGCAAAATCCATCCAAGCAACTTGTTCATCCATGAAAACATGAACGCCACAGTCAGTGGGGAGTAACTCCGGGTTCTCCCAGCCATATCACAAATAACATACTTAAACGAACATACATAAGTAGAAGCATACATATATAAATATACATGTGAATTATGAGAAGGATAAATAGGCATTTCAATATATAAATATATAGGCGCATGAAGTACAAAACGTAATCATCAGATTATAGACAAACTCGGGAAAGACACTCTTAGGTAGCTATATACACACTAGGGCTTGCATCTCACCGTTAGCGGCATATCCTTGATAAGATAGAGACTCGACATATAAACCACGCCAAGTAATCCAACGGTCACAAATAATCAACATATAATCATCCATCCAAACGTACGAATACAGTGACAACATCTCTCACGGTTAATGACACGCACTAGCACCATGTACATAGCAAGTATGATCAATTCGCATCCACAGGATAAACACTTCCCCGAACGCATACACGATCAACATTTCGTATATGTAGACTCATTTCCTCTCGGTAGGACGACGATAATAATACGGTCCTGGTCTAAACCTGGCCAGACTCTCGGAATAATCATGTTCCGATTCGACATGCAATAAACATTTCGCATCCAAGACTCGGTCAAACATAGAAGCCGAGTACTCCAAATTCGGTCAACCTTCACGAAAGAGGCGGAAAGAGCACAAGCATCATAAACAAGCGGTACGCTACATGCAATGAAACCACCTCGTAAAGATACGACATTTGACGGCCGGGTCGATCAACGCATAGCGTTTGCCTCCTAACAACGTCGTCATATCTCCACTAAAACATGCATACAAGCATTTGGGATACATCTCCTCGTTCCGACATTCCAGTCTAACGAGCGAGGAGGTAGCCGAGGAATGAGAGTTCATAGCATTTAACAATTAGTGCTTAAATCAAAACATATGTAAAACTAACTCAACATGGGACATATTAAAAACCGTCACAAAACATGTGATATAAACGAATGGAATATCATATATTCTTAACATGAATATTTAATGCTATTACGCAAATTTATACGATAAACGAACCACGCAAACTATTATAAATGAAAGTATAAGAAAAGAATAGAAGGAGAAAAGCAGCGTGTGCCAGCCGGTCAAGTGGACCGGCCGCCGGCTACCCGACTGGCGTTTTAGTAACAAATGAAAATCATCAAAAATACTGAGTGATCCAGCCGGTCAAGTGGACCGGCTGCCGGCTACCCGGCTGGACCATATACCATTTGAGAAATAAGAAGAAGGAATAGGGGTGTCTCAGCCGGTCGGCTGACCGGCAGCCGGTCGGCTGACCGGCAGCCGGTCGGCCGGCTGAGACCTACATAACACCAAATTACGTCAAAAATGTAAGCCACCATCCCAGCCGGTCAACTGACCGGCAGCCGGTCGGCCGGCTGGGAGCACCATGCACGAATATCATCTATCATCAACACTAATTAACAATTATCAACAAACAACGACCATGATCAACAAACACAAATTCTATGAATACTCATTCTATTCCAAATACATTCACTAACATCAAAAACACATTAAATCACGTATTGATATCGAGTAACCCTTCACCGTTACCTTTTCGCGTCTTCAATCTTCGTCTAGGTCCTCCTCCACTAGGTAGTAATCTTTGTCGAGGTCTTGAAGATCTCCACCTACAATTAAACAACAAAAGATGAATATAATTCACCTTTGAGAAAGACGGATAAATTGAAAAATGAGAAAGACGGTAATTTTATTACCGAATAGGATAGAGGACAATGAGAGGGGAAGATTATGACAAAAATTAGCGGATTTGAGTATGGAATGAAGGAGTAGTGACGATCTTTAGCTTGATCAACAATGGGGTTTAGGTTTTGGTTACTTGTTGAGGAAGAAGGAGTAAGTGGAAAAGTGAGTTAGGGAGTTAGGGTTTAAAAGGGAGATATAAGGTTAGTAACTGGAAAAATATGGAAAAAGGCCAAAAGCGCCTTAAGGCGTAACTCACACGGAATTTCTAGTAAAGTCCGAAAACGACATCTGATTTGCTAAAATAGACACGGGAAACTAAGTTTTAGATTAAATCTAAAATTTCGCTGAAAAGTATCTGTATAATACTTTTAAATTACAAATATGGTACATTTGCGGGTGTTACAGTACTCGCCGTAGTACATCGTACTCGGTCGAGTAGACCGTACTCGACCGATTGCCCTTTTAATCGATCGAGTGTGACGGAGTCATGCCGCGTTAATTATATATCGAAAGGCTGCGATTTTAATCTTTATTTTTACAAAACCTTTCTTCCTTTCTCTATGAACCTAAACCTAATATCCTCTTATCTCTCTGAACCTAAACCTAATCTCCTCTTATCTCTCTGAACCTAAACCTATGGAATCTACCACCTTGGGAATCGTCGTAGGAGTTTAGCAGCGAGCGAGACCGCCTTATTACAAATCATGTAAGTATCACCCTCATAGTTGGTTATTGACATTAGTGACCATAACTGTGATAGAATTGAAGTTGTATTATTGTTCGTAGGTTTGGATGGAGGACTTCTATACTTGTACGTGTGTGTGTGTGTGTGTGTGTGTGTGTTGCGTCGGATGATGGTGATGTGCAGGAACACTAAAGGTATGATTTCATACTCAGTATTTTATATGTTAATCTCTGTCACGAGATGTGAGACTTATTGATGATGATGATTGTTATGTTAGAGTAAGTGTTCTCAACAATAGTGCGATCACTTAATTAAATCTCAATAACAAGAATACAAAGGGATGATTAACATTATAGTCAATTGGTCCACATTAATTGGTAACGATTGGCTTACTAGAGTTTGACGTCACTGTCGTATGACAGTGGTGATCAGTTGATTCCTTGAGATCACACCGAAAGGACGATTTCCCAATCGGGAATATTAAATAATTTTAAAACGATACCGATTAATTAATCCCTTAAATTGAACAAGTTTATATTATAAGTGAGATTGATATCTTATTGTAATATGATTAAATAAGATTCAACTTAGTAATTTAATTGTTATATTACTAAGAATGTTTATTGTTTATGAAACATTTGAGATAATCATGATTGGTTAACCATAATTACAATTAGTTGTAGATTATATTAACCAAATATGAGATGACCCATTTTACTTACATGTAATTATAAATTATTATTTAAAATGTTAAGTGAAATTTATTTGTTATATCATTATATTTAAATTAGTTAAATATACATTTATAAGCATAATTACATTTAACATGCCACACATATGACATATGACAAATTACAAAAGATAAAATGGACACCCTTGTAATATGGTGCACATGTTTTGAGGGTTTTTAGGGTAGGTTTTAGGTAGTAATTGTTACTCTAATTAAGAATTAAGCAAAATGATTACATACCTAAATCTAGACCTTAAGCTAGTGCATTATGAAGACAAAAAGCTACTAACCACCCTTCCCCTTGTATTTTTTGCCGGATCACTCATGAATAAGAAGAGGGGATTCTCTTTTTATTTGATTACTTGTGATCATTTACAAAAAAACATAAGTTGTTCACATATTCATCCCTCATTCTTACACTACAACTTAGAGAAGTTGGTGTTTAAACTAAGTTCTTAATATTTCTAATATCTTGATAATATTACGAAGTCTAGTGATATATATATATATATATATATATATATATATATATATATATATATATATATTAGACATATTATTAAAGGTTCCATATATATTATCTGGTATAATGGTATATGTGGAGATTTGGGATAGTCTAGGTGAAACTAATAGGAGTGTTTCTATACTTGAAACTTGGAGTTCTTCCCTTATTCATCTAGCTAAAGAACAAGAGTAAGAAGGAGTCTTACTCTTGTGCCCAACTCGTCCATTATCAATGTGAGAAAACGATTTTTTCTTCTTATCTTTGTTTTATTGTTTGCATGCACTAGATCTAGGAAAACTAATTAAAGAGTTAATTAGTATATCATAAGAAATGTCGTATGAGTAGGTATATGAACCTAACAATTGGTATCAGAGCATATGGATGTTGCATGCAAATCGGTTTTATAAGTTTTTTACGAGTTAAAGTTACTAAATAAAACTATAAATTTGTGATTTATATGATAAAGTCACGAAATGTTTATGCATGAAATACCTACTGGTCCTAAAATATTTTTGGGTCATTTTGATGATTTATGGAAGATTATTGTTTGGTTTAATCTGGCCCTGAAATTTTATTAAGATATCACATGCATATTTTAACTATTGTATGTAAAATTTGAGATAAATATCATTTATTTTGCATGAATTATGATTTTTAATAATTAAAAAGGCATAAATAGTGATTATTTTGGCATAAACAGCTAAAATGAATTTTTTGGCATGAGAAAATTATCATATGTTGCATAAATATTTTACATATGATATTTATAAGTTTAAAATTAATTAGATAAATTTTCGTGAGATTTTAGTGTTTTATTTGATAAAATCAATTAAAGGCAACTATATTTTTCTCTAAAACAATTTGAAACTTTTTGGCCCAAATTTTGACATTATGATGTTCCTAGAAATGTTCCAGAATATATAAAATTTTAATTTTCAATTTATGAATTATTTTAATTTAATTTGGAATTATTACATAAAGGGTATGTTAATAAGGGTCAAAATCGAGCAATAATTCAAAACCGAGCTGAATTATTGTCAAGTAATTACTGGAATAATTTTTGAGTCCTAAAATAGTTAGGATAATTTACTTGGACTTAAATTTGTTTTAAGTATTATTTTGTGATTTTAATTGGTTATTATCACGCATTTCTAAAAAATCGGGTTTATATACGATATTAGTTTTATTAGGGCGATTTGCCACATTAATATTGCATGAGATTACATATAATAATGCTGCATTTTGAATGAATGAATGTCATTTTTGGATTTATTTAATTTTGAATTATGTAATTTGTCTTAGTATGGCCTTAGTTTTAATCGATATTACCCGTAATGTAAGGGAATATTGATTCGGTTGTAATATTTTGTGATCTCGTATCACTTTTATTGTTATATTTAATTTTTACATATGTATAATAGGAAATTATTGTAATTTTATGATACATTTTGTAATTATTTGTAAGCCCGGTGTTTCCTAAAGACAGAGCAATTAAGAAAGGTGTTCCGAAAAAGACGGTGTCCTTGGGAGGCGTGCACTTGAAGTTCAAGAGACCAAAGGACTTGGTTACCAAATTTGTAAATAGATTATTTGATTTTCTATTTATAGGAAGGCCATATTAGGAATTTATCTTATTCTTACATTTTATTTATATGTTACATGCATGTCAAATCGTCATATAAACAACACCTGCATTTTATCGAGTAATCGACCGCGTCAATATATTAATCGATAGATCACCATTTTTGTTCACTTAAAGGAGATAGATAATAAATTAACTTGACCTCTATTTTATAATTGGGAATTAGTCTTATCAAATAGTAGAACCCATGAATCCCAATTTCATAAGGAAGTAGGCTCGGCTCACCGAGGTGCTAAACTTGTTAAGGTGGGTAAGTGGGGCAATAAATTGTTATTGCATCGAAATTTGGTTGTTCTCAACAGAAAAATTAGGGTATGTGGCCCATGTTGTGACACCCTCAAATTTGCGGAAAGAAAAAAAATAATTTAAATAAATAAACAAAGGTGTCATAAATAAAAAGGGTCATAACAAAAGGAAAATAATATTATACATAAGAATTTTACAAGACGGGAGACATATTTCCCGTATAAATACGGAAATAAAAGAGTGTATAATAATATACAATCTAAGAACCGAATATAGGTCCAAGGTAATTACTTCGCTCGCTAGCTCGTCGATGTACCCAATATATGCATCACCAACCTGCCAACCGCATTAAATATAAACACGGAAGCCACAGTCAGTGGGGAGTAACTCCGAGTTCTCCCAGCCACGAAATGTCGAGTTTAATTAAACATGAATAACATAAAAGCAATGTATATGGAAAATACAAAACCTTAACATACGATATGCTTTTCATGTTATGGAACAAATAACTAACATATAACCTATCATATGAAATCTATCATGTGAATCTGTTAATAATCTATAACACGAGGTAGGGAAGCTGGTATGCTAGCTCAGAGGTTACCATTAACATGGCCATGATACACTCAAACCCTAATCAACACATAATCATGTGAATCAGTTAACAACCAGTAATCCAAACTCTATCAATCTTAGCCGGCTTGCATCTCACCTTCTAAAACTCATAGAATCATCAAACATGAAAGACCAATACGTCTACAAACAGGCATAAGTTCTTAGGACAGTCAATAGTCGACTTCTGTAACTCGAGGCTATACCACAAGGTAGGAAAACATTCTAGTCCTAGACTGATCAGACCTAGCGACAACAGCTATTCCATTCCCCGTCCCATGACATAACCGTACATGAGAAACTCTACTAGGCGACCCCCTAAGCAGAGATGGCTAGTACTTAAGCTGGCTCCATTCCCAAAGTGAAACTCTTAGGCAGCCATGCCCCGACTTGGAGATAAGCCCCCAGGCCGTGACACAAAAGCTATCAAGCTGTGAACTATATACTCGTTAAAGATAGTAAGGCCTATCATGTCGTGGTCCAAGATACTCATTTAGAATTAGAATGGTCAAGACGCCATATACTCATAATTCTCTATGGGTACTTAGTCAACACGACATATATCATACAATCAAACAGTCACGGGAAAACTTCCTATCATGTGACTAATTGCATATAAATCATATTCAAATATCATATCGCCTCATATCTACTAAGGCTAATTCATTAATTAAATACAACCTTACTTGAAGACAAATCCCCGACCCGAGTCCCGCGACTGGTCATCAGTCAAAACGGGGCTGACTAGATCTTAGTTTGACCAAACCCGTTTGGTCAAACCGGCTAGAAACAGAGTCTTTACCAATTAGACTTGAACATCAAATCATCATATTCCTTACATGTTATTTTATTAAAACTTCTAACATGTGAATTATTAAATCTTACGAAAAACCCGCTTGACTTAAAGGATATCAAATTTAACTATAATCTCGTATTATAATCTCTAACATGTGAGAAATAATAATTTTATGAAAAACCTTTTTAATTAAATATTTTACTTATTAACATTTCCCACTTGCTAAATATTTACAAAACACGATAAAATAGCAATAACTCAAAAACCGTCACAAGTCCAACAAGGTGACTCTTGGGCTGATTTTGGGCCGGACCTAACATGGGCCTGGACTAGGCCCACGGCTGTTTTGGGTTGATTTAGACTGTTTTGATCGACTTTACTAAAAATCGTTTCTTAATAATTCCCGCATGCTTAACATATTTAAAACCCGTCAAAACAACAACATAACAACCAAGTATCGACACAACTCCCAAGTACCCTACCCGGACCAAATCCAGACCGGGCTGGACCGGCCTGAACCGGTCTGACCAGGCCTGAACCGGCCCGTTTGGGCTGGTTTCCAGCCACCCAATTCGGCCACCACCAAAACAACAACCCCAATTTATTTCAACATGATTTTTAATTAACAACATCCATTTTAACAACCAATCCAACCATCATTCATACAAAAATCATTATTATGAACAATCATCCAAATTCATCCAGAACACTAAGCATATTAAAAATTCCATACAACATAAAAATCATACTACTTATCATGTTACTACTAAAAATCATAAGTAACAATAATATGAACTAAAACAAAAGATGAACCAAAAACAAAAGAAACAAAAGCTATGTAACATTAAATCGTCGAGTAACTCGGAATCGTTACCTTAGCTAGCAAGATCAAGTAGCACCAAAATAAGAAGTAAAGAAAAATAAGAAACCCTTCTTCTAATCTTCTCCTAAAATATACGAGTCACCAAACTCGTCTTCAAAATCTTCCCCTATAAGAAATGACAAGAAAAACATGATTAGAATTTAAACTTGATTTTCCATAAATAAAGTGTTGAAAACGATTTTGTCGGAATCAAAAATAAACCGTACTTGAAGATGGAGAGCGAAGAGGAGATTCTAGAAATATAAGTTAGGACGGATTTAATTAAGAAATGAAGGTTTTATGATGATTTTGCTCAAGAACGACGAAGAACAAATGAAGAACGACGAAGAACGAATGAAGAACGATGAAGAACGATTAATTAGATCTTAATTTGATTGATTGTAAAATGAAAAGTTGTTGGTGAGTAATGTTGGGGTGAATGCCGTGTAATATAGAGGAAATAATGAGTCGGGTTTTGAAATTGTTGTTACGGAATTGACTCGGGTTTTATTATTATAATAAGATAATTAATTAGATATTAAGTTAAATAAATTAAATATCTAGATATTATGTTATATTAATGAAAAGAAAGGAAAATATCTAGCCCTATTAGAGAGGAGAGGAGCCGTGAGAAATGAGAGGAATCGGATCTGTTTTGTAAACGGTTTGCGTAATTTTCGTTGACGGATCGATAAAGTGATAAATATCTTAGATATTATTATTAGTTTAATCATATTAATTCAAAATATCTAATGTGAGTGGAAAAAGGTGACATGGGCGTGTGACTCATGCCAAAGTCGAGTTTCGGGTTTGTTTCGGGATTTACGATGACTCGGGAATAGTTAAATGATGCTCGGGTTTAAACCGTAAAACCTTATTATAAATTCCGAATAAATTCAAAATAATTATATTAAATTATGATAAATCTAAATAAATATTAATAAAAATAAATTAAAAATATTATTTTTTTAAATAAAATTTCGGTCTTCAAACTTACAAGGCGAGTCGGGAAAGTCAACGAAAGTCAAAGTCGACTTAAAAGTCAAGAAAAGTCAAAGATGACTTAAAAGTCAATAAAAGTTTATGACGACTTAAAAGTCAAGAAAAGTCAATGACGACTTTAAAAAGTCAAGAAAAGTCAAAGACGACTTAAAAAGTCAAGAAAAGTCAAAGATGACTAAAAACGGGATTTTCATGAAATCTCTCAGAAATTCCAAATACGAACTCGGAATTTCAAAATACGACTCGAAACAATAAATTCTATTTTAAAAACTTAACCTTGCTGAAAAGTATCCTTATGAAATTTTACTAGAAATATTGGGTACTTTTCGGGTTGTTACAGTGAAGTAGTCACTAGTTTTAAACCCGTACAAATTGCACGGGTATGTTATTTTAAAAAATATAAATATTTAAGAACAATTTTTATATTAATTAAATATATTTTTTAAAACTAATTATTTTACAAAATGGTTTTAAAATAAAACAAAGTAATCTCTCTACTTTTTGTTGAACAGTTTTAAACTACAATTGCAATTAGTGAAAATAATGCATTGGGAGTTTGGGACAATTGGTTGAATGTTTGTTTTAGTCCGATATTTCTTCTTGTTAGTTAAATTTGAATTTCTACTTTGTCTCGTTATTCAGGCTTCACAAAAGTTGACTTATGTACCAAGCAATATCATTTAGAGGCAAATTAAAATAGCATAAGTAGTTGGGAATATAAAAGCATAAAAAAAAGGTAAGACGAAAACATCCTTACATTGGGAATTTTCGGTTCAATATGGGCACAATAAGAACTCCTTCTTATTGTTCGTGAGCATGGAATTAGTGGATGATCCTCCATAAACCAACCTCCAAAGTAGAAGGTTTCCTTATAGTTGCACCCAAGAATCAACCCAAATAATCTTAACTTATTATTAACTAGATAATAAGTGAAGACAAAATACTACTAATATTAGTATATTACTACACTAGTAATATGTAGATAATATTAGAGTGTATGAGAGTTGTAGAGAGAGTAGAGGTTTTAGAGAGATATGAGAATAAAAACACCAAAATGAAGTGAGTAAAAATTGAACAACAATTGCCCCTTTTGAAGGCACTATGGCCGGTACTCACAAGCCACATGTGGCCTCTAATTTTG
Source organism: Heliosperma pusillum (assembly GCA_022085475.1). Lineage (NCBI taxonomy): Eukaryota > Viridiplantae > Streptophyta > Magnoliopsida > Caryophyllales > Caryophyllaceae > Heliosperma > Heliosperma pusillum. The sequence continues at coordinate 69,280 of JAIUZE010073961.1, forward strand.
GTAATTTATTCTTATGCAAATATGTAGAGTGTAAGTAAGGTAGTGATGATTAGAGTTATCATGTAATGTAACAATCACCAAGTGAACTGTGAACAGAAAATAGAACAATAATCATACCCTATGCACATGCACAAACCGGTGCACATATATCCATTATGGACCATTTTGATTTTTTGATATTTGTCCCACAAATACTTATTAATCATATGCTTAATTATCTTGTATAATTAAGTGTTAATTTGATCATATAACAATTATATGACTCAAATTAATAATCAATATAAACTCAACTTTTAAGTGATATGTAGTCATTATATCAATATATAATGGGTCCCACAATGTCCATTTAATTTATTTTACAACTCTTTGTAAATATAATTAACTAATTACCTCTACCTCAAAATATATGCATAACCTCAACTAATTTAATGAATTAACGATTAATCACTAAATTAAATCTTGTTTAATCGTATTAAAATAAGACGTAAAATTATTCACTCTGTTATCGTATAATTGACTAATAAACTTAAGTGGAATGAGTTCCTAACTCAATTTCCAATAAATAACTCTCGTAACTAAACGTACATATCAAATATATGTAATGCACTAATTAAACTATATCATATACAAATAATTAGTATTCTATTTGGGTCTCATCCTATAGGTGTGACCTAAAGGGATCAGTTGATCACCGCCGTCATACAACAACAACGTCAAATTCTAGTCAGCTGAGCGTTACCGATTTACGTTAATCAGCTGACGTGGAGTATCAAAATATATTAATCATGCCACGTATATTGCAAATGAGATTTATTATATAAATGCACTATTGTGGAGGATACTTACTCCAACAAGTTGCACATAGACTTACGCTTAATCACTCAAATACTTGTTTACAAGAAAAATATATGAGTATACCTTAATCTAGCACACAACACTTCGAAATTACTACACTAGTAATTTCATGTAGATGTTTGAACAATAGTTCTATGAAACTTCTTAAGTTTCTTATATTAGAATACTAGTGAGAAGTATGGAGACTTATCATCTATGAATAAGATTACATGTGTTGTGTAAATAAGAAGAGAAAATCCTCTTCTTATTCACTTGATGGCCGGCCAAATAGTATAGGGAAAGAGAATTGCTTTTTGCTTTTTGCTTTTTGCTTTTTGCCTAATCAAAGTATTAGGGTGGCTATAGGCATTAGGGCTAGTTATAGGGTTGTAATCATTTTGTTCTAATATTGTTTAGAACAAAATTAAATACCCAACCATCTGTCCTTCCACTTTTCAAAACCGGTGCACCATGTAATGTGGAGTCCATTGTATAATTTGTGATTTTTTCATTTGTCACATATTGACATGTGACATGTGACATGTAATTTATCTTATAAATATGCAATTAACTAATTAAATACAATTTAAATAATAAATTAAACTTAACATTTTAAGTAATAATTTATAATCACATGTATATAAAATGGATCACCTCATATTTGTTTAATATAATCTACAACTAATTATAATCATAAACAACCAATCATGCTTATCTCAAATGTTTCATAAACATTAAGCATTCTTAGTGATATAACAATTAAATTACTAAATTAAATCTTATTTAATCATATTACAATAAGATATAATTTTCACTCATAATATAAACTTGTTTTGTTTAAGTGATTAATTAATCTGTATCGTTATACAGTTAATCAACTGATCACCACCGTCATAGGACAGTAATGTCAAACTCTAGTAAGCCAATCATTACCGATTAATGTTGATCAGCTGACTATAATGTTAATCATCCCTTTGTATTATTGTTATTGAGATTTAATTAAGTGATCGCACTATTATTGATGACACTTACTCCAACAATATCCCACTTGTTCGCAACAAGTGTGCGGCACCAATTCACTTGTCCTATTTTAAATCTCCCACTCAATGCAAGGTTTCTTGCAGGTCGTACTTGCATGTGATCATATCTTGAGTGGTTTCCTCAATCTAGAGAGTAACTCTCTGACCGTAATTATCTACAGTAGATACCTTCCGAGCGTGGCCACGCATTTCCATCTTACTACTCCTCGAGTGGCCTTGAGATATTTGTTAACTCTGACAAGGGGTTGGAGAATTCCTATCGCACCATTCCCTTCGTACACTCACAGCCCTTCATGGCCCAATGATTGCCCATTCACCCCTTTTTACAGAAATGGCTTGGGGCAAAAATCAAAGTCAATCAGAAACTGTGTCGACTTGGGTAACAGTCTTTAGTACAAAGTCAACCTCTAGAGTGCGCATGTTGACTTGAATCTCAGCATTATCTGCATACTGCTTGGCAAACTCGATTGCGGCATCATCCCATGTTGCGGTTTTCTTGTGTTCTAGAGAATGCAACCACTGTTTAGGAATGGTGTTGAGAGATGAAGGAAAGATCCTTAGGAACATCACAGGTTTGATGCCTTTGATAGACATATAATCCTTGAAAGAACGGATGTGGTTCAAAGGGTTTTCATGCCCCTTGAATTTTGAGATGTCAGTCATATTGAAGTTTGTTGGTTACTTAGTACTCATAGCTTCATACATTCGATTAATTTCAATGTAGATGTTGTCTCCCTTGAGGTTGAATAGTTGCTCCTCCAAGTATTGGAGTCACTTTTCCGCCCCAGTAGGAACTGGTGGGGGATACACATCTGGTTGTCCCATGAAGGGTGGAGTGTTATCATGCACAATAACATCTGGAATTTCTGCAGGAGGAAGCCTAGCTTCTATGGCAACAATTTGGTCTTCAATGGCATTGAGACGAGCATAAGCTTGGTTTTGACTTGTTTGGAGACCAAAGAGCGCAGCTAGGATTTGATCATTACCATTTTGGCTTGTTGCACGAATATTTACTTGGCTAGCTCCTCACATCTTGGGAACTGATATGACAACCCTCGCGAATGCGGAAATATAAAACATACAAGCATGTGAATTATATAGCGAAAAATACGGTATTTTAAAAACCTTTATACATGCAAGATAGAAAAATACGAGGAGTGTCAAAATATTACAAACTAAATAAAAATACCACAAGAGACATAGTCTCTCAAAGTGTTAACAAAAGACAAAGTAATTAGCAACTAGCTAAACAACGTCTAGAGGTGTTTCATCCAGGGAAAACGCCCGCTAGCTCACACCCGAACCCAAAATACCACAAGCAAAAAGCCATCCAATCAAGCAACCTGTTCATCCATGAAAAACATGAACGCCACAGTCAGTGGGGAGTAACTCCGGGTTCTCCCAGCCATATCACATTAAACGTACATAGAAGGAAATACAAAAGTAAAATCATGCATATATAGATATACATGTGAGTACGATAAGAATAGATAGGCAATCCAATATATAATGATAAGATCATGTGGAATCAAATCCGAACCCATCATGTTATTCAAAGACTCGGGGAAGACACTCTTAGGCAACCGAATACGCTCACTAGGGCTTGCATCTCACCGTTAGCGGTATAAGATTGATAAGATTGAGACTCGACAGACAAACCAAGTCAAGTAATGCGATGATCACAATAAATCCAACATATTATCATCCATTCACGAAACAAGACAATGACGGTGTCCAATCATGCAATGACCATGAATAATATCATGAAATCACGCATTCAAAGAACGACGACTCAAGACGACAACTCTCACGGTAAATGAAACGCACTAGCATCGTGTACATGGCAAGTATGATTAAAAGGACATCCACGGGATCACATTTCCCGGAACGCATACACGATCACATTTCGTATATGTAGACTAATTTCCTCCTGGTAGGAACGATAAGGCTCCTAATCTAAACCTGGCCAGATTCTCGGAATCACATTTTCAGATTCGACATGCGATCACGTTTCGCATCCAAGACTCGGTCAATCATAGACGCCGAGTACCCACATTCTCGGTAGATCAATTCACGAAAGAGGCGGAAAAGAGCACAAGCCTCATAACAAGCGGTACGCTACATGCAAATAACACCACCTCGCAAGTACAAAACATTTGACGGCCGGGTCGATCAACGCATAACGTTCGCCTCCCAACAACGTCGTCGTATGCCCACTAACACATGCATTTAAGCAGTAGGATACCTCCCCGTTCCGACATTCC